>JAUZST010066578.1:0-22386 GCA_034779995.1 Parotocinclus haroldoi | reverse complement strand
TCTTATTATATACTGTCGATTGAGTATTACCATTAGTCCAGTATACACAGTGTTCCCTCGATTATCATGGGTAATCCGATAAACAAGGGAACATTTAAATAACATATACTGTTATTTTTGTTATTGTTATTGACATTTGTAATGTCATATTTTGTGATTTATAACATTCCTTTGTTAGAATTAATATTTTTTATATTTTTTTTTATCAATTTTGTGATTTTTGTAAACGTTTTGTGATTTGTAAAAGTTGCGCAAAAACCCATGAAACAGCGAAAATCCGTGATATATATTTTCCATTAATGTTTTTGGAAAACCCGCGATGCACCGAGTCCACGGTGTGTTTTTTTTTTTTTTTTAATTAATACATTTTTTTTGGTCGGAAGTCTGAATTAAATTTTCCCATAAATAATGAAAATCGGATTATTCCTTTCCTGACCCCCCCCCCAAAGGATTGTTTTTATGCCTATATTCATGTGTAATGTGATGATTAAAAGCATGAATAAAGCGCAGCAACGTAAGACAAGTATAGTAATAATCAGTAAACACATACAATAATTGAAATTTAAAGCAATGACATGATTGTGATGATTGTGATTGTGAAATGAAATGATGATTTTGACACGTCTTGTCTCAGCGTCGAGACTGAGGGTTTGTCTAAGACTAAGATAATATACATATAGATAATATAATAACAAATCAATAATACTTTAATCTTAAATTTGTCATCTACGTCACCCAAAGGTGTTGGGACTCTTTGACTCTTGGTTCTCCCAAGGTTTATTCCTTCTGACAGTCAGGGATTTTCTTTGACACTGTCACCCTAGAATTACTCAGTTAGGATTGTGGGCTTCAATATTTGTAAAGCTGCGTTGAGACTGTGTAACCATTGTAAACTTGACTTGATGAATATTTGTTACCATTTTCTGGAATGTGATGCATCCAGATAAATGCATTTGAAAATCCTTTTGATTAAACAATAATATTGTGTGTAGTCAGACATGCCCTTAAATACTAGTTGGTAGGTTGTCTACTTCAATTGACCTCTAGTTCTAATCAGTGGTAGCATAGACAACTTTGGATTGTATTTCCCCGTTTCCCTACATTCTTGTCATACTTGACTGGTATTAATAATTTCTGTGATGTTTGATGATGAGAGGCTTATTTCCTGTAATATATGTATCCATATAGGTAATTTATAGAAAAGTTTTTGTTCTCTGTATTTTTCCAGGCTCTGTACACAGGTGAAAGGGGGATAAATAATTAGGGATCCATTTAAATCTTAATGCGACACCATTGATCAAGCACAATTGATCTCACTTTCAAAGGTTTTATATTTCATGCAATGAACATTGATAATAATGCGGAAGCTTGCAGCATTTGCCTTTGTTTTATACGTTATCATGCTTACATGCTTACAGCGAGCCCATCAAGCTAGTAACAAGGATTAATTAGGATTCCACAATGCTCAGCAAGATCACCAAATCCATCTCAGTCACACATCCATCTCAGGTTTATGATTGATTCTGGCAGACGTTTCAGCAAGAGTGTTTGATGATAATTATCCAGTGCTTTATCTAATCCCTAGAGAGGGTGATGAGGTTACTTAAATTATTCTCATACGGATCAACTTCCTCATGCAGATGTTCCCATTGTGCAGCTCTGATGCCTTCTAACGAGGGTCTGATTTATACTGGTGGTCTCATCATCTAGCGGGATCCTTTTTGGGCATTAATCACTTGCTGTCTTGTCTTGATGATACATTGCAGCTAAAACCTCACTTTGCCAGATGTGGGTAAACAAATCAGGTGGTTGATCCATCACTGCAAACCAAACTTTAGCCATGCATATATTGCGAGTCGACCAGCTCTTGGGTGGGGTTTGTCCATGAGCAGGTTGGCGCCTGGCACTCGGCTATGACTCATTTAATTTAATATTTGGAGGAACATTTAATTCAATATTACATGTGAAATAGGACGATGACGGAAATGAAGGTTAACCGGACATTTCCATAGTTGCATCTTAGGTACTTTGCACGTTTCATTTTCATTGAGATTTATTAAGACGCAATATGAATTGTATTTGTATTAAACATCACAATGTTTTCTGCCTTCAAGTCATTTATTCGCTTTTCAAGGGATTGCTTGTACTACTGTTCTGTCATTCAGACATGAATTACATATACAGTGGAACCTCGAAATTCAAATGCCTCTCCACGTAAACATCTTGCCATCTTTTAAACACGATGCATTTATTCCAGTCCAATAGGTGGTGATAATGCACCAATACGGTATAAAACCCAAAAGAAGAATAAAAAGTACTTTGGGCTTGATCATAGGCATAATGTATTATTATATTTTACATGGGAGTCTGGAACAGATTAATCCCATTTACATTACTTCTTACAGGGAAATTTGATTCCGACTTTGAACAAATCGAAGTTTAAATGGTCTTCGGCAAAAAGGTACATTCGAATTCCGAGATTCAACTGTATTTAAGACAGATTTTTCTTTCATTCTATACTTTTATTCTAAGTGCTATACTACTTAAGACCTTGGACAGATGTTGATCGGATAGAAGTTAAACAACATGAATTGTGATGTCTCTATATCTACTTTTGCATGATAGCAATCTGATCAGTTCAAAGTACAGACACACCTAATTCTGTGCTGCTCGCAAAAATTATATATCATATATTTCAAAATAAATATCTCCTAATTTTAATGAGCCGTGTATATAATGAGTTACTGATTAGGTTATCACCAAAAAAACGTATTTATTGAGGAAAAGTACAAAAAAAGTACTTTTTTTTGGACCAAAATTCCGTTTAATGGGACAAAAGAACGTGAGGGCGAATAAGAAATAGAAGCCACAAGTCGTCACTTAGACACTGCAAAGTGGGTCAGCGAGATATGCGAGGATTTTTGGGATCTCTGGGAAAATTTATGCTTTTATCAAAGGTCAGGAAATTTAAAAAGTTGTGTTGACAAGAGCAAAAACAGTGGAAGGTGACCACACCCATCACTTTCTTGATTTTGTTCAAGTGCAGTCCGTCAAGAGAACGTCAGATCACAGTGGATAAGTTCTTAAAACGTTGACTGGAACTTAGTAAGAACTTGTTTTTTACAGTATTATTTACTTGGCATGCTGAGTATCTATACATTGTGTTGTAGATCGTTTCCAAAAACTTGTTTGCAAATTTATTTTTCAATGAACAAAGTTGGTAAGCAACAGTAGTTTTTGTCTGTACGTTCGCTATATGTGTTAATCGCACAATAAAGGTTTAATAAACATAGCACGTCCCATCTTGTAACATAGGGCATGTTCGATTAATCGGACCAGCCGGTTATTAGGACCAAAACGATCTTGTCCCGGTGTGGTCCCGTTAACCGGAATCGTCTGTATTCCACCTGCACCAGTCAGTTAATCAACTTTCTTTTGTGTAAAACAACATCCAGAAATAAAAGGCAGGGTCTTCTGGTTAAAAAAATAAAAATAAAAAATAAAAACGTTTATTTATAGCCATATTATAGATATAGTTTATTATTTAACTTCGCTATCAGTTGTGGCCATTTCAGCTGCCCACACAAGGTTACATCTATAAACAAGGTTATTTCTAGACTAGTCTCACAGAAGTCAATGCAATTTTAGTGTAATCAGTTAACCTTACACATTGGACTGTGGGAGAAAAGCGGGGTACCTGGAGTAAACCCACGTGGACACACTGAGGGCATGAAGACTTTACACAGAAACGACAAAGACTGAGATTGAACCCAGGACCTGCTTGCTGAGAGCCAGCGGTGCTACACACAGACACCCCTTGAGAGCAGCATTTCATTTATTATTATAAAATTCAATGATCTACGAACGATTAAACATCATGTTCAAACAAGCTACTACAGGAAACATACAATTAAGTCCTTCAGAGCTGAGATTTAAACCTGGCTGTTTGTGTTATAAGGAATAGTTTGTTTGCTTGTGGGTCAGTGGTACCTCAGTGGTTTATGTACTAGACTAATGACCTGTAGATTGAGGGCCAAGTTACCACATGCAAGCCCATAATCACAGCTTTTAAACATCAAATGATCCAGTATGTCTTTGATGAAGAGAAAACACCTTAATGCAGACATAAAGGTGAGGAGCTTAAGTATGGGCCTTATGGATAAAAGTACATAAATAGGGTGGGTTTCTGTCAATAATCCGTTCCAAAGTGCCTTGCAAAAACCGAAACGAATGATAACCAAAGCCATAGTTCTCATACGGAATAATGTAAATCCAATTAATTTATTCAAGACAATCCAAAATATTAACAAAAATACATTTCATAGAGGATAATTAGTGCATTATATAGAGAAAACATTGAGAAATAAACTGTAACCTCTCAAAGAAGCACTTTAAAGCACTTACTTCATTTACTACCAACAACTTTGGTAAACTTGCTCTGCTTTACAATTTGTTCATACATGAACTTGCCGTTCAGCACAAAAACTCTACTACAGTACTACACAGTGCAACAATGAGCCTGCACACTCTGTTTGAGGGTCTCTTAAAGACGCAGTACACATATGACTTGCCCTTACAGCAGTGATTGACGAATGTGTGGGTGAGGGACAAACGAGTGGGTGGATGCTTTGTTTTCCTGTCATTAAAATAGAAAAAAATCAATTCAAAACTTCACCAAAAAGTCAACGAAGTCAACGGCAAAGGAAAACCGAGGTTCTACTGTGAAGGTAACTGAACAGGAGTAGTAAATGTATTTTTGAAGTTGTATGAATGAATTTAGTTAAATTATTTATAATGATAAAGGTTTACATGTGATAGCTTAACTTTGTTCTCTAGGATCCCAAAACAAAACTCTCCCATTTTCTTCCTTTGTTGTAATTTTCGCACAATCCTGTTTTCATGCTCATCTTTCAAAATTGTGCAAACTTAAAGTACATTTCCATCATCGCCTTCTTACTTCAGTTACCTTGATTGCTAGGATTTGCATTTTGTTCATGACCTATATCAGCTGATGACGCCTGTATACATTATATATATATATATACATTATATATATATATATATATACACACATACACACATATATATATATACATACACAGAAAACATCAACTGCTCTTCCCTACACTTAAGATTTTTTTTTTCAGTATCCACTGGCAACACCAGTTTGAAACAAGTTTCCTGAATCGATCCAAGAAAACAGCGTGCTTATGAAAGTAGAGAAAAGCTGAAAAACCATAAAAACAGTGACACTAAACCTGTGGTGAAATGAATGTGGATCTAACTTATTTCTTGGCTACAGATAGGACCGAAATCTGCCAAGATCCTGATCCACAATACTTTTTTCGCTGGGAGTGGCCAGCTCTACTCATTCTGCTGATAACTGGCATCTCTCGTTGCACAGTGGGGGTATTGACTTGCTATGTGCTGCCCTGGTCCGGATTGCATGTTTATTTGTGTAAGGATCAACAACAGAAGCATCCCAGCTTTCTCAGCCCCCTCTGGCCCCTCTCTGCAATGCATAGCGGGTATTAGGCTCAGGCTTTTGTCCACTGCTGGTTTACATTCTATGCACTATGCATTCTCCCTCTGCCTGTCCCCTGGCTATCTTCATGGTTCAATGTGACCTCTGTGGTTTACATGATAGATTACAGAAGCAAATCAAGTAAATCTGTCATAGTGCAATTATTATGCTATATATTAACTACAGCCCAAGCTTTAACAGAGGCCAAAACACAGAGATACAAAGGATCTCTAGTTTTAATGCTATTCTTCCATCATTTTTCATATTTGTTTTATAGTTTATCCAATATCAACATTAACAACATCATGAAAATATACTCCTGGGCCAACAATGGGCCAAACCCTAAACTGCTAATTCAGTGTTGTTCTACTCAGTGGTAATGTCCTCTTAGACTTTAGAAGGCCACAATTTACAAGAAGTTACAATGTTTCCCAGTTAGTCTGATAGTAGTTTGATGGGCAAGTGTAAGTCAAATGTAAATTATAACCAGGCCAAAAATATGCTTCGTCGACTGTGACAGATTACTTACTAACAACTAAGCCTCTAAGAATAAAAATGTAAAAAATATTTTTTGAACACCCAAACATTTTAGGTTTGGGTTTATACCAAACATTCGAATATTTTTATGATTGTATACTTGTATAAATAAATAAAATAAATATATACACACACACACACACACACACACATATATACATATACATATATATACATACATATACATATATACACACACACATATATATATCTTGGGGTGCTATTTGATTCTTCCCTTAATTTTGAACCCCATATTAGGGCACTAGTTATTAATTTTAATTTATGGAACATCCCTCGCTTGCGTCCCATTCTGTCCAACAAGGATGCTGGAATTCTGGTTCACGCTTTCATTTCATCAAGGTTGGATTATTGCAATGATCTTTTCATTGCAAACTTTGCAAGAGAACCTGACTTACACATGTATTGAATTTGGATACATTTGAGATTAACTGGGATGCAAACAGTGAGTACCTATTTTACAACATTACATTTACACTTCCAGCATTTAGCAGACGCCCTTATCCAGAGCGACTTACAACTGATACAGTCTTACAATCCAAGCAAGTGTGGGTTAAGGGTTTTGCTCAAGGACCCAACTGTGGCAGCTTGGCAGAGGCGGGATTTGAACCGTGGACCATCTGGTCCAGAGTCCAGTACCTTAACCACTAGGCCACCGGAGTCCCAACATCAGTGCTGAACTTTAAATATGTTCTCAAATCTAGAAGGGGGAAACTCCATTGTTGAATGTGATGTCTGGAGTCTTTCCCTCATGAGTTCTTTCTAAATGTTATCATGAATTCCATCTCAACTAAATTATAGGGTTCATTAGAGTGCTTCACACTTACAAGGCTTTTTGAAACAATTGTATACATTCAGGCATGGTAAATATTATAACAAACTGACAAAAAACAGCTCAACGACTTGAGCCTTTTCATCCCTGCTTTTACTAAAGTCTGCATTAGTAAGATCAAGAGAATGCAGCAAGTCTTGCCAGAGAATCTGTTTTGACGCCACTGATTTAAAACAATACATTTTGTTCCTAGAAAACACTCTATTCTCTCATACGCACTCATATACAAACCCAAATCCCTGACCAGTCTGCATTTCACAGACTCTCCCTGACAGCATTTTTAAATGAATTAGCCTGGGGCTATCCAAGGCCACCACCGTGGGGGGGTCCATAAACACACAAATGTGCACATTTATCAAAACAGCTTTTACAATCATGCTAAAGTCGGTTTTCCTTTTGTGAAAGCACCTTTGCATTAAAATGAGCACTAACTTTGAACAGATGTTAAGGGTGTCACTCTGGTCACCGGTCTGGCTTGTTCAACTATTTCAGTCACTGCCATTGCAAACAGGTGCACAAAATCAAGACTACAGTTACTCAGTCCCCAAAGACAAACACTACAACAGAATGCATCCTGCTGAAGCGTTTAGAATATTTTAACATGGCTACCTTTCCAACATCATGTTCCAAGTCAAATGCCCCATCCCAGATGCAATACAATAGACAACACAATTTCCCACATACAAGAATTGGACTCTTCTCTATGTGTAGTTCCAAACGTCATCAGCACAGGGTCAGTTCAAGCATAATGGGATGGCTTTCCATGCCCAAGCAGCTGCTAAACAAGAGGAAGGTCACTGTGCCCAGTATAAAGCTTTGGTTGAGGTGTAAAGCACCCCACCGTTGGAACTTGGTGCATTTAAGTGCGTCACTATCTGGCTCACTGACAGAAGAATCAAGGTTTGGATGTCCAGTGAATGCAACTTTGATAGAGGCGCAGAGAACCAAACGTAATGGAAGAGGCTTGTATGTGAAGGTCTTGATTAGACTGTCAGTTCCAATGATAAGAAACATCAACACTACATTTCACAATGGCATTTTAATTGAATTGTGTGCAATAACCAGTCAGCATTTTTGTTTAATCTACAAACATCAGCCAGGGAAGTTGTCCTAGACTTACCCCATGATTTACTCCATGTATGAGGTCTTGCTGTTCACGAACAGTGTGTGTGATGAATGCTGACGTCTGTGTTTGACAAAAAAAAAGTCCCCTGTCTATAGCGGTTCAACGGTAGGCTGGAGATCACAAAGCCAAATCCATCTAAATCCATTCTGCTGCTCAAATATTGACCTTAGCATTTCTACATTCATGCAGACACGTAGACAAATGTTCAATATATAGACTCAAAACACATTTTCCCTATTTCCATTTGGCTCCTGCTTATGCTGTTCCTGTTTGCTTATTCCTGTTCCGGAATTCACAGAGCGCAGATTAGCAAGATCATGATCATGTATCAAGTAGTTTATCACAGGGCTGGGAAGGGGTTTCAATTACAGCATCAAAAAGTGCTCAGACACAGTCAATTTTGCACACCTAAGACCCAACTCAGTGTTCATTTTCTATAACCAGGGGAACCAGGGTCTAACTGGCTTCACAGGGCACAAGGCGGACCCAACCCTAGATAACATGCCAATCACTCACATGGGGCATGCATCACCTTAGAAACAACACTTGACATAATACATGCCTTTGGAACGTGGGTGAAAATGGAGTACCTGAAGGTTGTCCTGTCCCAATTATTCATGTCAGATGGTTCATGGGTTTTGTGAATAAGCTTAACGTTTACTCGGGATGGATAATTAAAGATAGACAGTAGGAAAGGCAAGAGGGAAAGAAAGATCACAGATGTAAATCTGAGCAATAAAAGTGATGTGACAAATCCTAATAATAGTGTTGCTATATTTCAGACCTATTTCACCGCTGTATGGAATTCATTTAGTGCCTCGTTTTCCATTGTGTAAAAGCAAACGTTGCAATTAACATTCTTTGGAAAGAATGTAATTAGAGCCTTTAAATATACTGTGAAAGAAATGAGGATAAAATTATATATAATGACTCATTTAGTGGGCGCTTGGTTGGCACAGCTGTCTAATCCAGCACCCAGATTCGAATCCTGCCAGTGTTTTCCACATGCAGACACCTTTGGCTGTGTCTGTGGGTGGTGACACGGGTCAAAAAATCATCCCCTGGGCAGCAACAGTAACCTCTGTCCACCCTTTTGTAGACTGTCATACCATTCAGGTCATGCTTATACCTGCGCTTAAAGTTCTCTGGTATAGGGGCCAGCTTTCGTTCACATCAAAATTTACTCATGCATCTTAAGTCAGCTGTACTCTACCTCTCTCAAATTGGCTCAAGTTACCCTTTTACTGAAGAATCTCTCGTTCAACAGCTCAGGTGTGCTTCCATTCCTGTTCATAACATTTTGTTCTTCAAGAAAACAACCAGTCTGGTTACAAGGTGACATTTACTACAACAGAACCGCTCTCTACATAGTAACTGAAATACTTCATAGAGCCAAGGAGAATACCACTGTGAATCATTCCTCACCTCATGGGATTACAGCAAGGATGCACATATACACACTAAGGGGCAATTTGGAAACACCAATTAACCTAACACACGTCTTTGGAATGTTGTAGGACACCGGAGTACCCAGAGAAAACTCTCACAGACACAGGAAACATGTGCAAACTCCACACAGGCAGGCCCAGGGTTGGGATTGAAGGTAGCAGTACTAACCACTGCACCACCATGCTGCCATTTGTTCATATTGTATATACTAATTTCTGTCTAAATTGAACCGATTTAAATATTTGCCATTTTTAATTGTATGCTTGTCTCAGCCTGATATTTGTGGCCTTGTGTGCATTACGATATGAATATAGTCTTTGGACATGCATTTAAATGATACTATTTTTGTTTATGCAAATGACACTACTATTATTAAAAATACTTGTCAAAACTGCCAGAAAACTCAGGCGGAGGAACTTGTGTCAACTACCCAGTTATTTTAACCATCGAAACATCAACTCTTGGCATTAGCTCACTCTGTGTGGGAAAAACAGTTTATGCCCTGTATATGGAGATCTTTTTTCATTTATGCCAGCCCAACTTGAAAAGTAATCACGGCCTGTTTATACAGGTTATCCTTTTACAATAATACATACAGCATTTTGATTTTCACACCCAACAAATCCACTAGGGATTGATAAACAGTCCAGAACCGTAACTGCTAAAACTCCACTACATTGCGTTCTCTTCCTTTCATCCTCAAACAACATTGCAGAATATATGATTCTGTGAGAGCAGGAAAGTACAGGAAGAAATTAAAATAATCGCACAGCATTAGGACAAAAGACCAGGGAAGGACTGTGGAGTGCGATTTTATAGTTATTAAGAACAACCAGGACAATAATGAAGTTTAAAATGAAGGAATCAGCTAGGTTGATAAGAAGTAAAAACAGTGAGACAGTTGTAATTAGAGGTAAGGAATTTAGATCTGAGACTAATAATTGGGTTGGAGGTATGGGACATATTACGAATGTTTTTCTGAGGCATGGGATGCATTACCTGGAAATCCAAAACCAATACTAAAATAAAGAGTAATTCTAGTCACTCACACGAATTTTAAACAATGCATATTTCTAACTCAAATTAGACTGATGTGTCACAGATGTTCTGCATGACCAGCACCAGCTGCACAGTGAAAATCTAAATTTAAATAATGATATGACAGACGCTTTGCACAAACTGCGTGAACTTTGCAGGTGAAGCCAACCACTCACCTTATCATTCACTATTATAGCTTGAATTTCCCTTTTTCTTACAAATCAGTTTTGATACTTGATGGCTCAGATCTGTGGTTTGTAAAATGACACGGAATATCCAAAGAATGTTCTCCCAAAAAGGTTTTTCTATGCTCTCTTGGACCTTGTGCAGTTCTTCTGCATAAGCTGTTTGTTATTTTTGTGCAAATTGTGCAATGGGTAAATACAAATATGGCCAAATTAGAATCACAATTTGTTCATTTCCATACAACGGTAGCGTTTATATCATTCTATGGGAACCTAAACTGCTTGGGAATCTAACATTACTATTACTATTTCATTATTATTATTTACATTACATTACTATTTCTGACATAAAAATCTAAATGCAAAAATCAAACATCGATGGCATCTAAAAAGCCACTTTATGCACAGCCATGTATAAATAAATTACGAAATACACAAAGACGAATACATGAGCATGCATGTACATGTAAATAAAGTCTTTCCTTCTAGTATCTACAGGATTTTACACTATACAGTCGTGTATGAAGCAGGGAGTACCATCAACCACACCTCTTTTGCAGATCTATAACCTGATCTTAGTGCGCGCACACACACACACACACCTACACACGAACACATGCAATCAATCTATTTTAAGTGGTATTTCCATTGACATGTATTGATGTAGTTGTAAAATAATTTGTCTACAAATAACCACAACTCTCCTTTACCAAAGTACCCAAAAAGAAAGACCTTTGGTTCCTTAAATTTGTTAAATAAAACCAGCCAAATGCATGTGGTGAATGATTAAGGATAAAGACATGGCCAATCAGCAGGGTGCAGTGCCATTTAAAGGAGGGAGAGAATCTCCTTTTGGCAAAACGTCACATAAATTACTCTAAAACCACTCCCATACACATCCAGGCATCACAGAGCACACACAAACACAAAAGCTACTTTACAGTTTCGTGCCTAATGATGTTTGGAAGTAGAAAGTTATCGGAAACATTTCTGTTGTGCTTGCACTGTAATGAAGAGTACTTGGTCAAAGGCAGAGAGAAGAAGAGACAAAGAGACATCCGTCTGTCTGCAGAAGATCAAGCAGGTCTCCCACGTGTGTCTATCACACATACCTTAGGCATAAACACATTCTCTATAAAGTGTGTCCAACTTTTGAGAATTTTATTGTTTACCAACTTAATGTACAAGAGGCTGTTTTCAGTTTTAGATCAAACAAAAGGTCCCCCCATATGCATTATATTTACTAATAGCACTGGAAAATATATTTCCCAAAAAAAAAAAATTGCTTCCTAAAAAAAGATAATAAATAATTTCATACTTGCTCTGTCATGTAGGATTTTTTTATAATTTGAATGTAATATCACATTAATTAGGGATTAATTGCTTAATAGATCAAAATCACAATGATAAAACATTAGGGTCGCTCAAATTAGCTTAAAATATTTGACAACTTTTTGTTTATATTCGGCATCTGGTGTCCAACAATACATAGCAGACACTGAATTACAATTGCATTGATACCACTAATTCCATAATTGTAATGTCCTGCTGAAAGTTTTTTTTTTTTCTTTTCAACAGTGAAAAGATCCAAGCGTGAATTCCCAAGTGTTCTAATGGCTCCGTTTCTCTTCATGGTTTTGTGTGCGCTTTAAACATGTAGTCCATCTCAGTGCAGTTTGGTGATTTCTTTCACTTTTAAAACATAAAATATACAGTGTTGCCTCAAACAAATTGGGTGTTTTTTTCTCATATACATTCCAGAATGGGTTTTTTTTTATTTTTTATTTTGCGTTATGTTTTGCTTTGTCTGTGGGTGGAGGATATAGAACTGATTTGTTTTAAAACTATGTTGTACCCAATTAAGAAAGTGTTAAGGGCTTTGGTGACTAAAAGAAAAAAGATAATAAGAAAAACAAGAGTGAAGATGCGAAATGATTTGACTTTTTAATTGTACTTATTTGATTTACGGTATGATGGTGTTCTACTTACCTTTTCTTTTACCATTTACTCATACTCACATGCAAACAAAAGTCTGTATGCTCGAAAATATACACTGATCATAAACGAGTGTTCCACCAGCTTACCTCAATAATGATATATGCAATCTACATGTTTGGAAATGTAAGTATTTGAAGGGGCTTATGGGAGCTCATGGACACAGACCAGACACATTACAGGGTTTATCCTGGACTGAGCCAGCCCAAGTATTCTCAGGCCAATTTGCACTATTGTGGAGAAGCTTTTTTTTTCCTCTCATGCATGTGAGTGCTTATTTGGGAATAGGTGCCAGAGTAAGAGTGTTATGGTTCCAGCCTCATTTGTGGCTTTGGATTAGTTCATTTTCCAAGCAATCTAGAATTTCCAATCACATGAATAATTTTAAAAACAGTTTTAAAAACGATACATCAGGTTCCAATATTATAACGGAGATTACAGAAGATTTGATGGGTTAGACAAAACGCTAAGAATTGTAGACATGTAAACTTGTATTATGATATCTAATTTGAGACCAATTGACTGATTTAAAGAACATATGAAGACACTTGCTGGTGGACCCAACTAGAGGTTTGACCATTTCAGCCACACCCTGTTTCATAAACTCCGTGAAACACAGTAGTGAAATGACTGTAATGAACAACAACATTGTAATATAACAATTCAATAACATTGAATACACATTACAAAAGAAAACTTGGATTACATTTCGAGCACTCGAGCAGTGCAAATGCTGCCTTTTGGCATATGAACCTGTATTTTTGATCGCAGATGAATGTGGGTATAGCAGACGCATGAACATGCTACCTGTTTGTGTGCTTTTGATGGTTTTAAATATTTGTGTTAATGTTTATACGTTCTCTTGCCCAATCGGAGCTATATAAGAAAACCGTCAGCCTGATCTCAGTTATGTTCCATTGTCTGATCAGTAGCAAACCTTCACAGTTGTGCTTGAGCAGAAAGGTTATAATATTAGAAATTAGTTAGAATATTTTTGCTGTAACTTAAAGCCATTGTGAGGCTTCAATTATCTCTACAGTAAATAAAAATTAAATAAGTTTCTCTCGTCAACAAATGCAAGCATAATTAAAATTAAAAAAACTAAATACACAGTGTACAATAATCAATAAAGGGACAGAGACTTGGCTAGTGGCTAGCAGCAGTCTACTGAGAACACTTTCTTTTGCGTGATTGGTCACCTCCCATTCAGAACATTCCAGATTTACCAGTCACACACAGTCATCTGAATGATTTCAACATAGCTTTTTCAAAAAACAGAAATTCAGCTAAAAGGAATGAGGAGGTTTTCAATAACTTGGTAATGTTATGCAACTATTAAATCACCTAGAGGCCATTTAGAGTAGACGATCCACCATCTTGTGAGTTTTTTGAAGCTGGAAAAATACCCAATGCTATGCAGCAGAATATAATTGTCAATTTCCAAATTTATGGATCTGCAAGAGAGATACCTTTAGTGAGAGACTAAAATAATGTAGTTTTATGAAGATTTTATCTAGATTCCATTCTTTAAAAATGCCTTAAGAAGAAACTGCAGTTAAACAAGTTACATTAGTTCTGATTACAGTCTCACTCACCGTTGCGCTGATTCTGGCTCCATGAAACTGCGCATGCAGTATGGCCTCATTGACATGAGATTTGACTCTAAGCAAGGAGAGTTCCAGGTTATGCTCACTACCCACAATATGTGCGAGGTCCTCGAGGATGGCCACATACTGTCTCCACGGCATATTGAGCTCCGCCATGCTTGCCAAGCAGCCACGCATCACATTGAGGCAGAGCTCAGGACAGGGACGTATCAAGGTCAGGCCTTGGCAATGCGGACAGTACTGCATCTTCAGAAGTGCTTGGGCACACTCATTAGTCAATGGAGCCACGTCCGTGCTGTTCATGACATCTCCGCCTATGGAAAAGGCCTGTGTTAACGCCCTGGCTGCCAGCAAGGCATCTGCCAACTCCTCAGTCATGACTTGAGCATGGCTGCCAAATGGGTTCACATCCTGTCGGGTGGCACGCAGGCATTCTAAGCGGTCGTTCGTCTCCATGGTACCTGGGTTAATCACGCGGGTGTGGACAAGTGGGAAGAGATGGTCATAAAAACGCTGGAGTGTGGCCTCCACAGAAACATTGTTGGCGTTCCGGATGAAGAGGGACAGATCTGAGAAGAGGGACGTGACGTAGGGAGCGACGGGTGAGGCGAGAGAGGGGTAGATGCTTTCAAAAAGAGAAATGAGATGACTTTGGGAAAAGGACAACAAAGACTGGTATGTATCTAGAGAGAGAGAGAGAGAGAGAGAGGCAGAGGCATTAATTATAAAATAGGTTTTTCAGTGCTGAATCATACTAAAATACTTTTTATTGACTTACTGTATATGAAAGGCAAATACAGGATGAGTCACAGGCCACACTACTATTTAAAAAACAAACAGGGAAAATAAGAGCTGAATACCCTAGCAAATAATGAATGAGGGGGCTTATCTTTTGGACTACATCTAGAACAATGCCACAATCTTGAACACTTCCATATTGCGTTAAGGGCAACTTCCAATAGGAAGGTGGTTATGTAGCATATCAAAGAAGACCAGAAATTTATTAACCCAAATTTCCAAACTTCTGTTGACCTTTGTCACAGGTAACTGTAGTTTTGTATCTTCAGGAATTGTTGATTCTGGTCTCCGGGGAATGCAGCTGCCGTTTCATAGGCACAGATTTTTTTTTAAAAACCGACACCCAGAAAGATCACTAATTTCACACAGCACTGTTATATCCCTCATAACCACTTTCAGAGAAGCTGAGACTGGACAACAAGCCTTGTAGTGGCAGCCTTTGTGAAAAGTCCGTGACGCAGCACTCGGCGTGTCCAGTGGCTTATCACTCACTCTGTATATAAATACATGTATTGTGGAATCTTGGTTCTTTGGGAACATTCTCAGTTGAAACATTTTATTGATTCCCATTACCAAAAACATTCTCAGTTGTATTTGATCATCTAACACCTGCTCCTTTTACATGAACATGTTATAATAAATTTTGATGCTGGGTGGCTGACCGTAAAATAACAGTAGTAGATTCATGTACTTCAGTATGTGCTTCAAAGTGAGATCATAAGGTATTTGCATATGTGCATATTATCATTAAACGATTTTATGTATTGGAGGGGAATTTCAGTACGTAAAGGCCAAGCGTGCAAGCTTAAGCTAAACGTCTGTGATCTTTCATGCGGCTTATGCACCGCCATTCAGCAATAAATGATAGAACCACATGGTCAAGGAATTACTTCGGCAAAATTTATCATGCCTTACAGTACACCGTTACATTCACCAATGCCACATAAAACCTTACCGTGTAAAAAAGAATCATGTTAACAATATCCACATGCAGAGTCGACTTATTAGGGCTCAAAGGCATCTAGGATGGACCATCACATCACAGAATGGACTATCTGTTTTGAAAAAAAATTAATGCTGTGCACTCCAGACCAAAGACGAAGGACGACCTACATTATCATGAACAAGTCTGAAAGCCAGGTTTTGTCATGGTATGGGGCTGTGTCTGTGTTCTTGGCAAAGGTCATTTACACTTCTGTGGCTGTAGCATAACTGTACATTGAGACATTGTGATAAATGTTTTAATGTTCCAGCTATTTTTGGAATGAGTTGCAAGTCTGAAATTTGAGGAATGGATGTTTATTCAAAGAAGAAATGTTCAGCAGACAAAATATAAAATATCTCAGGTTCATACTGTCTGCACAAACTTTAAAAGGCACAGTCCATGCAAATAAGGGGGGTCCAAAGGATGCTGCTTGGCAGTTATGGGTCTTGATATCTTCAGCCTGCTGCTTTATATTCTAGTACCTTTACTGTTGCGCCAACAACGCCCCAAAAGTCATATGAGATCAGTGGTCCATCCCCCTTGTAAAATCTTTCGAATGTTCCAGCTTAAAGCATATGTAGAAACCACGCTCTGATTTGGATCTGAATAACATTACTGCTACTTCACTGAGGTTTACCACTGTGCTTTTTTCTTTTACTTTGAAAAATATGCCATGTTATTTGCATTAGTGTCATACTGTAGCAAACTAATACTTAAAGGTAAATTTTAAAAGAAATAAAAAAAGAAGGTAGTTAATAGCACTAGCTGATTTCTTCATACTCCTGTGCCAATCAGTGCAGACTCTTTTCAGTTTGAATAACAGCAAGTAAGCACCAAAAATGATGGTCAGGCTGGACAGAGACAAATGCACAGAGCAAAAAAAAAAAAAAAAAAGTTTTAAGACGACTGAAAACTTTAGAATGTAAACAAAGAACAGAGGTGACCAAACAAACTTGAAAGCAAACAAGTGGTGGTTGAGAACCAAAGAGCTAAAATCATCAGACAATCAATATCTGAACACACATTGCTTCTCACCAATCTATCAGGTAAGTTTACATACATCAAGGAATATCCTTAAGGATGTGCAGAACAGGTAAGAGGAATCAATATGACTCAAGCTGGGAATTCAATAGGAATCACGCTGGATCAGGAATAAAGGAATGCATGAGTGAAGCCTGGAATGGAGCCCTGTCCTAGTGTGAAATTACACGTGAAATTACAGTGTGAAATTACACGACTGATCTGTAATCACAATGCATGAACTATCAACATTTTCTTACACTACGAGTCATAAAAACTGCTTTTGTTTTTTGAGCTCAGTACATGTAAAGATGCAGATCATTTAGAATTTTAATTGATAATGCAGCTTCCAACCCTGAGACGAGCTGCTGGCCCTATCCAAGTTGCACCTATAATATATATTTTCAATTTTAGGCATAATAAACCACAATAATTCTGGTAATTTAAATCTCTTAAGCGTTTTGTTCAAAGGAAAGTTGCAGTCCCAGTGTCAAATATGCCCTCGAGGTAGCAAACACAAGCTTTTTCTAGCCATGTGGGTTTTCATGATGACCTAAACGCACACAGACACACACACGCATTATTTTCTGTCCAAAGCCAGAATTTAAAGACGCTTTGAACTTTCCTGCTGTGTATTTTCCTACTCCCTATGTTTTATCACATTAAAATTAGTCAACAATTTAATGTCTAAAAATCTTTAAATGCTTTGCTTATACACAGTCAGAAAGCAGATTTGAAAACATTTTTCAAAATAAAACAGAACTGATCATTTTAAAATAATTTACAGAAAAATTTATATGTAGAATTGCGATTGTTTACAGGTAACGGTTAGAAAATCTGAAGCATGCGAGTATTTTGCTGAAACAATAAATGCTCTTCTGTATGTTAAAATAGTGGGACACACACACACACACACACACACACACACACACACACACACACACACACAGAAGCATGCAGATAAGCAAACACACACTCAATCTTGTTTATGCACGTTACCCGGTTGGTGTGGCCTGCCTATTCAGCACGCTCCCCCATGCAAACGCACCCACACACCGAGTGGCGTTCTCTCCAGGGCTACTGATGTCACACTGAAGGCATGCTAGCAGATGGAGAATTGGCAGCAACTGCAGTGAAACTGAGACCAGTCACCTCACACAAGCGAGCAAACAAATACACAGTCACACCTAATGCATAGTACCTGCACTTTTTTACCGGGTGTCGCAGATTGTTTGAGCGATGGAGTACGTTTGAGTGACAAACATGGGGTCGAGTGTGTAAGATGCAGCAGTGTTACTGTGCTTTTTAGTTAGGTACTGTACATGCTTTCTGTCTACATCATTAGAACTGTCAAATATTGTAGACAAGTTTCCATCCTATACAATCTGTGTTCCCCATCTTGGACATATATTTGGATGATGCTGACCCTTACACTTGGATAGTATAACAACTCAATCAATGTTATTGATATATGTACATAGTACCTCAGTTCACGAACACATCAGAACGACTTGTTTCGACTCGTCTCATCCAACACATGGGATCACAAGTCTCACAATAGCTCTCAGTGCAGATCTCCGCTCTTTTTGTTAAGTTTTTCTTTATTTTCACATTTTCACAGTACAGTATTTTACTGCAAGTAATTCCCCATGGTCCTACAAAAGGACCCCACAGAAGTAAAAATCTTAGTCTTCAGTATTCAGCAAGCCTTCTCGAACAAATAATGACTAACAAGGTACCACTGTATATATACTGCTCACAAAATTAGAGGATACTTACATTTCCCATAATTAAATATCCGCTAATTTTTGTGATCAATGTAGTTAATGTCTAAGCTAACATGACGAGCAGGCCTCGTAGCATGAGAATCATCTGCAGGTTAAGTTTCTTTGTCAGAATCAGGTTCTAATTGGGAGAATTTGTTTCTTCTTGTGGATGAAAGCTGAAGCATTGTGCTTGAAGAAACAAACAAAGAAGTACTGCAATATTTCAAAACGCAGCATGCCAGACAAACAAGCAAAGAAACAGAAACTCCATGTTTGAAGCAGCGCACCAGCTGTAAAGGCTCTTCCATTCCTGATATATCTGCTTGCGTCGTAAATACATTTATGGAATGAGGAACTTTAATACGAGTGTAACAGTGCAAAGTATTTCCTTATGTGTGTGCATACAAGTGATACAGAGGGAAAAAATAAGAAAACATGCAAAAGAGGGGCTAAGTGAATTGTCACGAGACGTAGAAAATGGCAGAGGCACATTATTGCAAACTCAGAAAACAAAAATTGAAAAACCAGACAGTCCAGAGTCGAAATACCAAAAAAGCACGGCAAACAGGATCAGAAAGGGGCGAAACGAAGGCCAAAACAAGGAGCAGAAATGGGTCGGCAACTGTAAGTACAGCGATACAAACTCAAGCAAAAAACGCTTAGAACTCCGGGTGAACCATGAGACTTGGCGACGAAAGAGTGAGGACGAGGTGAATAAATAGGGTGAGGTACAGGTGATCGTGAGGGTGACGGTGTGCGTGCGCGGGTGTGACATGAATCAATGCATCGCATGCGCCTTTACAGCGAGAAAAAAATGTCACCATTTTAATTTGTGCAAAAAAGAAAACCAATAAGTGGACTTATGTATAACAAAGTGAATGTATGTGAAACACTGCAGTATATTGTCCACAACAGATTCCCAAATAGCATTGTTAATACAGTATATAATATGGTGTTTCAAGAACACAGACACAACACTATTTAGTTATTTAGCAGAACCTCTTTTGTAGAGAAACTGAGGCATCAAGTGGGATTTAAACCAGTCCTTCTGGTCCATAGTCCAGTACGGTGAGTACGTACTGTAGCGTTTGCTAAACTTTTTTCTGCAGTGCCCCCATTCTGTACTTAATAATAATAAAATTATAAAAATATATTTAAAAAATCATTTCAAGCTCCTCCAAAGCTCCTCCCTTCAACACACACCTGCACATATTTTGCTTCCAAACTAACAAAACAGAATTGCGACAAATGTTTAGAGTTGGATTATTGCAAGTGATCTTACATCTCACTTCTTTACTTTGGAACAGCATTTACTTGCCTTGCTGCACCTCCTCCTGCATTACCTCCATGCTAACCTTATTTTAATGCATCTCTATTTCATATATATTTTTTATGCAATTAATGAGTTACGCATTCACGTTCACACACTTTTTCATTTCCCAACTAGCCTGGCAACACAGTATCTAAAAACAGACATAGCACACCAAGTCTGTCCCAGAGTTTTTTAAAGAATTTAGCTGGTGGGCAAGTCTTTAATCACAGACGTTCCTCCTTGGACTAGTCTAATAAAAGGATTTTTTTGGAACCAACTATTGTAATTAAGCCCTAACAGGAGCACTTTATAATGAAACACTGAGTTAGAGTAAGATGAGCATTCCAAAATCAATATTTTCGGAAATTCTGAATATTCTAAGGTTTTAATATTCTAAGATCAGTATTTTTGATTCATGTTTAAAACAGGCAAATATTCCAAAACTTACTGTTGACTATAAATCTAAAGACATTCTGCAGAGACAGTGAGTCCTCGATCAGTCTTTAAGTGGGGGTGATCATTTTAAAGAGTCAGCCTCCGTTTAATGTTAAGCATTAATTCAACCACAGGCCTGCTATTAGTGCAAATTTGATGAGCAGGAGCTAGAAAGAGCCAAAATGAAGCCATGAGTTACTGCCTTGTAATGGAAGATTATATCGTCTGTTAAGCTGGTCAGTTGGAAGCATTTGCAAATGACTAATCTCCTTAATTGCCTAAGAGTATTTTAGATGCCCACCGTGTGTTTTGCTTTAGTCAGATCTTGAACGTAATTAAAAGTTATATAGATGGCTTGGGAAATCAAAAGTGCTTACACCTAATGCATTTCGAAATGGACTTGATTTTGCTTAAAATGTTAAATCCATAAGTCTTTTTGTGCTTCTAGGTGAGAAGGTTGATCAAGGGGTCCCTCTCTGGCTTTTCAGGTCTACCCATCTTACTGCAGGAAGTCAATCAGTACAAAACCCTCCCACATTGGCATGTCTGCAGGCACAGGCCACATGTTATCGCTGATACTCTTTTAAAAGTGATCATATTAAAAATGCAGTTTATTTCTTTTGTGACTCAGGGTTTCATCAGCCAGTAAGTATTTATGGTGTGGTAAGTCACACAGTATTTACATTTTACAGCATTTAGCTAACACCCCTATCCAGAGCAAATAACAACTGATACAATCTTACAACTCAAGAAATTGTGGATTAAGTGACTTGCACAATGACCCAACAGTGACAGCTTGGCAGAGGTGGGGTTTGAACACCAAACCTTCTGGTCCATAGTCCAGCACCTTATCCACTACGCTACCACAATCCCGTAGTATTTAATTCTGGGTCATTTGCTTAAAAGTACGAACCCACATATTAGTAGACTGACTACTTTAAAGTATATTAACTGGACCTAATCAGGTTCCACTGAATAATTTTAGATGACTAATTATTCAACAAAAAGAGGATTTGGCACAATATAAAAATATAAACTGTGGACAACTTACTGAGAAGTTTTCAGATACAATACATACAATTAACCAATGCAACATACGAAAGCATCTATGAACACAGTGAACAGTGTACACATGGGGCACATCGGTCTGAGACACACAGACACTTTACCCACTGGTCCCCTGTCTCCCCAAAGAGTCCCATCAATGCACCCATCAAGACCTATGCTTCACACCACCACAGATTCTGAATTAACATACTGATGCCGCTGATGGCATACTGACAGAGATGCTGGTAAGGGGGATAATTCACTATTACCACAAATAATCTGTGATGACCACTGGCTTACAGGAAGGACTACACTGAAGCTGGGTCCTGTGAGAAAGTTATAAACCACTGTTGGATTTGTTGTTTTTGTAAATGGTACATACTAACTGGCCTCCCGGCCTGTGTAGTAAAACCACTACAGATGATTCAGAATGCAGCAGCACGACTGGTCTTTAACCAACCAAAACGGGCACATGTCAGTCCGCTGCTCGTTGAGCTCAATTGGCTACCGGTCGCTGCTCGCATCACATTCAAAGCCCTTACGATCGCCTACAAAGTGATGACAGAGCAGAGCTCCTTCCTACCTGCATTCACTCCTGAGAGCTTATGCTACCTCCCGCCCGCTGTGCTCCTCCCATGAACGTCGCCTTGCTTTGCCCAACATTCACACAAAGCAATCCAGACTGTTCTCATACAGAGTTCCACAATGGTGG
>JAUZST010066567.1:0-22389 GCA_034779995.1 Parotocinclus haroldoi | reverse complement strand
CTCTCTCTCTCTCTCTCTCTCTCTCTCTCTCTCTCTCTCTCTCTCTCTCTCTCTCTCTCTCTCTCTCTCTTTCTCCACATTTATCTCTACACATTTCTCATTCTCTCTCTCTCTCGCCATATATATATATATATATATCTTTCTCTTTGTCTCTCTCTCTTTGTCTAATAATAAGTATAAGGAGCTTGTTATGAACTCTCTCACTTTCTCTCTCACACAGCTAATGAAGTTCATTCCTTTTATTTTTGACTCTGTGTTTCACATGAACCATTGGAAGAATGTGAATAAGGAGAGCTTTTGTACTCTGTCTTGCTCTTGCTCTCTCTCTCTCTCTCACACACACACACACAGTGTTAAAAAGGGTAGAGTATCATGCTTCAGAACTGCTCTTGATGTGCAGTAGCAGAATGTATGCAGCGAACTTTGCTTATGAGCTGACAAATGCTCGTCTGTGTTGTGTTTCTATTTTTTTGGTTTGCCACATGCGTTTGTATAATGCTGTGCAAAAGTCTTCGGCCGCCATTAGATCTGATGTTTTACCAATGCTATAATGACCATATGTAACACGTGGTCGAACACTGGGGCCCGAAAATTTCAAAACTTGTATGCACCACGCCAACAATACATTTCTTTCCACTGATTCACATTCCAATCTTTTGAGCCTTAACATGGATTTTCCCCCTCCCAAAAAGTGGCTTCTTTACTGCTACCCTTCAAAATACGCAGATTCCCGATCAAGCTTCTCTTGACTGTACAGTCAACTTGGTATTTAGATGAAGTTTCCCGAAGCTGCTATTGCTGAGTGTAAGGGGAGATCACACTAAATACTGTACACACACTGTAGCTTGGAGAGGCTGTTTTTTGACTCAGGGTTTTATTTCCATTTTTGTCCTGAATACAAATTACATGTATTTTTGTTTGTATAATAATAAAGAGACTGTATTTGATTATACCATATTATAGCATTGGGAAAACAATGGACTATGTAATGCAAGGTGGCCTAAGACTTTTGCACAGTAGTATGTGGGGGGGACTTTGAGGCTGGGAATCTGGAGCCATGGTTCGAGCAGAAATAATTCATAGATATGAAAGATTATTCCAAAGGTCCTTCATAATTCACATTTTCACAATGCATTCTGGATTATGGATATTTTTTCACAGGCTTCAGGAGCCTTTAAATAGTGGAACAGGTACTTCAGAGGGACAGGGGCGAAATTACGTCTTCAGTCACCAACCACTAAAGATGAATGTGTTTTTGTGGTTTAGAAACATCTAGGCCACAGTGCCTCAAACTTCATACTGCCCTACTAACTAGACTGCCAAATTAGTAGACTAGTACCCTAAATGTACTTCTTTACTAAATGAGTATTTTAGGAATTGTACTTTGTGGTGCAGTGGTTACACAGTGACCTCGCAGTCCCAGAGACCTGAGTGTGAATTTCCTCCCACGTTCCAGAGACATGTGTTGAGTCCGTCAGTGTCCCGCTGTGATTGACACACTGTGCGTGTGTGCGTGTGTGTGTGTGTGCGTGTGTGTGCGTGTGTGTGTGTTAGGGATACTCAACTAGTCATTATTCATTTCTTTAAGTACCTGGACTTTTATCATAATTAGCATTTAGCAGCGGTGTTTGATGACCCCAAAAACAATTGACTTTCCGATGTTATAAACTGAACCTGACTTAACGTCCCATCACAATCATCTAACAAACCAACCTTCTCACAACAAAGTCTACGGCCCAAAGGACTGAGCAGTCCTGAAACGAGATTTCCGGTGAAAACGTGGTGTTATTTTTTACTCAAAGGAGCCGGAATAATTCATTTTAATCAAAGCTATTAGAAAATACACTGCTCAGAAATATTGGGGGATATTTCAAAATGATTACGAAGAGGATCCCACAACAACTGCTGGACAATCTGATCCTGTCCATGCCCCATCACTGTCAGTGTGTTTTGGCACTCTTGGGTGACCATACACTCTACTGAACAGTCGATATGGGGCCACTCTGGTCCAGTTTGACCTGCTTATTATGACTTTATTTGCTTTCCTGAGAATCTTGTTTGAGTGGATACAAGCAAATGCTTCTTTTTAAAATGCTTCATATACATTCGGAAACATCCCCTCGTTTTTGTGAGCAGTGTATTACAATGTGGCTTAATGTGCTAAAACCCGAGACATAAGAACACATTGTGTTCCTCATAAATAAAGCTTACTTGAAAAGTGCCCCGTCAAGGTTTTTCTCAGAAAGTCATTATGACAGAACAGTTTAGGGAGCGCACCGGGACGTGATGTCCCTGCACTGACATTGGTTTGAGTCTCATAAGACTTGATGGTTACTCCTAGAGTTATTCTGAATAACCTGTCAATTCCTGGAACATCTCAATTCAGGATCAGTCTGCATACCACATTTTACCCAAAAATTGTGAGTGTCTCATGACTGTGCACATGTTCCAACCCAAGTAACCATTGTACTATATACAGTACTGTGCAACATTTTTAGGCCACTGTTAGCAATGTTCTAATGATCACATATTAGCATATTGTTGACATATGGACCCAAATATTTCAAACTTGGACTTGTCGCTCCATAATCCTCTTTTCCATCTTCATTCCAATTCCATAGAACTGATGGTGGATTCTTAGATGCTGCCCTTCCAAAAAGATTGTTCCTGATCAAGCATCTTAGGACAACATGGCATCCCAATGAAGCTGCCAGATGCAGCTACAGCTAAATGATTGGCCGTGTCCGAACGAGGGAGGCCGAAAAGGGTAATGTTGCCCCCTCTTCACTAAGGCCTGTCCTTTGGAGCCCCGAGTAATGAACTGGTGCCACCCAGCATACACATTCGCCTGCAACCCAAGAATTTTGGGACTTGCTTTCTGTCACGTTCAACCCCAAGCATCCTGGACAGAATCAGAAGTAGATAATTCACAGAGTGTACACTGAATGGGGCACCAGTCACTGCAGGTCACTACTGATTCACCAAGGGTTTAGCTCTTCCTGTGCCCAGTGTAAGCTCCCCGTGTGACCGGCACGAGCTAAACAGGATGCTTTGCTTTTGCTTTTAGCTTACGGAACCTACTGTTAAAAGTGAAATTAATGACCGTCAACACTTTAACTTTGACTTCGGTTCAAGCTGAGCCCTTTCTTAGTACAGAGCCTGGTCCGAAACTTAAAGTCACTCAAGCCACTTTCACCCGACACCAGCCTTTTTGACCCAGAGAGGATCCAGTAATGAGAATACACGCCTGGAGAACGTGAGGAGCCTCGATCAACTGGAACCTTGTCAGGGTGGGAAGTGAGTTTCAGATTCTTAAGCCTATATGAGCTCAAAGAAAGTTCACTGAATGAAGAATTGTGCTTCAGCTATCCTGTCGTACCAATTCGTATTAGTATTACTAACTAGGCGCTGAAGATATTGGCTAAAGATTCTGGTCTATGTTGACACGGCATCGGGTAAGATTTGTCAGCTGCACATTGATGCTGACAGTATCCCAAAATGATCCCAAAGGTGATCTGTTCTATTCAGATCTGGTGAATGAAGGCCATAAAAAATGACTTTTCTTTTTTCGAACCGGTTTGAGATGGTGATGCTGGATGTAACCAATCAACGATGGTGAATTATAGCCATGGTTCACTACAACATGTAAAAAGGTCCAGGGTTCAAACTTTAGATGTTCATAATTGTTATGGTGCTGCCATCGTTGTTGGTAGTTTGACCGATTTATTGTTTACACACACAGAATTTGCTTGGTGTGAGGCAAGTGTGTGTGTGTGTGTACGTCAGCTATTTTCCAACAGCTTTAGCAGCTTTGTGAGATGCCGGATGTTTCTTAGTGTGTATTCTTGTTTTACTACACACATGGCATCATCTGTTAGTGTTGAGGATTCGTTTGACAGAGGAGCATTCTGCGAGTGTGTTACTATTAAAATAGCCATATTTTTTATTGATCTTGCCCATCCTACCATAATCCAGCATGAGAACTTAATCATATTGATCACTCATCGTGGTATATATTAGCTCTTTTAAATAAGCGCTGACTTTAAATCTGGGACTGTGGTGACTTAGTGGGTAAGACACTGGATTATGGACCAGAAGTTCAATGGTCCAGGGTTCAAATCCCACCTCTACCAAGCTGCCACAGTTGGGTCCTTGAGCAAGGCCCTTAACCAACGATTTCTCGGACTGCAAGTCGCTCTGGATAAGGGCGTCTGCTAAATAACTTTAAAGCAAATGCAAATCTGATCCTGAAAAAGTGAGTGTAGAAGAAGCAGCACATAAACAAGGCCAAATGTGAGCTGAAACGGGCTCTGATTAGCTAAGTTAGCATGGACAGAGCTCTTAACAAACCCTCCTGTAGTATTGTTCTACATATATTTATATTGATAATTTACATTTATTGTGTGTGTGTGAGAGAGAGAGAGAGGGAGGGGACTGGGCTGTTGTGTGTTAATTAATCAGATTTGCACTTAATGAGAAGGCTCGAGTGGAAATTATTTCATTTTTCATTTGGTTTTTTTTTTTTGGTTTTGTTTTTTTTTTTCTTTTCGTTTTTGCGTTTGAATATTTACACTGGATATTTGAAATGTGTTCTGAGTACCGTGGCAGTTCATGGTGGCATTTATTATAATGATTCTTATTTAAAGATTTTCTATATCTGTTTCTCTGTCATTGGGTTTAATTGTTTATTTATATTTACATGTTTGCTGGATTGTTCTGTGTGAATGGAGGGATGCATTTCTGTCACTTTATTTAAAAAAAGGGGCTGCAGGCAATCATGGAATATTTAAACACACACACACACACACACACACACACAAACCTTATAAACACATGGCCCATAATAAAGTTCTTTGTCGGACAAGTATCCTACACAACTATATCAAATGTATTGTTCCTAAATACACACACACACACACACACATGAAATGCAATGTGTTACCATGAGAAATATACACGTTTATTCTATATAGAACAAATTAAGTTTAAAATTTATTTCACAGAAGCAAACTTATTTCTCTTTGTATCTTCATAAAGTTATTATTAGTAATAGTATTATTATTATTATTATTATTATTGCAGTCCATAAAATGAAATATTGATTTTTATTTAAAGAAAGAATCATTATAAACTTTGCAGAGAATTCTATTTCAAATGATTTATCTTACAGAGAGAGGTTTAACGCAACGATGATATCAGAAATATGAAAATGTTTAATTTCAGTGAAACGCTTGTTGTGAATTAGCTACGGAAATAATAAAAACAATTATGATAATTCTCGGTGTGACCTTTTTTTTTTTGGTCTTTATTGCCGTGTGTTGCTTATATTTTGTCCTGCGCTGCTGCAGCAAAAAGCAGAAATGAGATTTCTCTGAGTGTTTACAACATGTGAACGCAATAACGGAAATACTTCCTGAAAAGCGTGCTCCACTATCACAGGTGAGTTTGATTAGATTCCATAGGCTCGGCCCTGTAATTACATTTAGACAGTTGATTTAAATTTGCTACAACTGTGGTGGCCTAGCGGTTAACGTACTGGATTATGGATCAAAAGGTCCAGGGTTCAAATCCCACCTCTGCCAAGCTGCCCCTGTTGGGACCTTGAGCAAGACCCTTAGCCCACAACTGCTTTGATTGTAAGATGACTTGTTGATTACTTGGACCACAAGGAACTGTACTTTCACCTTTCCTTTTCACCCTGTACACATCAGACTTTCAGTACAACTCAGAGTCCTGTCATTTGCAGAAATTTTCGGATGACTCTGCAATCGTGGGTTGTATCAGGAGACTTAGTACAGGGAACTAGTAGATCGCTTTGTAGCGTGGTGTGGAAATGATCACCTCCTTTTGAACGTGACCAAGACAAAAGAGATGGTTATAGATTTCAGAAGGTCCCGGTCCTTCCCGGTCTAATCTGGACACTATTTCCATTCAGGGAGAGGAAAGCTACAGATACTTGGGTGTTCAGATGGACAACAGACTGGATTGGAGATGTAACACTGAGGCTGTACAGGGACAGAGCAGACTCTACGTCTTGAGAAAGCTAAGGTCTTTCAATGTATGCAGCAAGATGTTGCATATTTTCTATCAATCTGTTGTGGAGAGTGCAATTTTCTTTGCAGCCATTTGTTCTGGCAGTGGTATCAGAGCCAGCGACTCAAAGAGACTACATAAACTGTTAAAGAAGGCTGGCTCTGCGTTGGGTGTCACTCTGGAGCCCCTAGAGATGGTTGTGGAAAGAAGGATGTTGCACAAATTGATTAAAATAATGGACAACCCTTCTCAGATAACAGATAAGATAAGCAGCGGTGTGTGTTTAGTCAGAGGCTGCTTCAGCTCCGATGCACTACGGACCACAGGAATTCATTCCTGCCAGCTGCCATTGTAACATATAACAATTCACCACTGTGCAGGGAGAGGAGACTTCACCCTTAAGCTATTTTGCACATCAACTGCACACACCTTGCACCCTTGTTTTTCATTTATTATCTCTCAATTTGTATTTCTATTTATTTTTAACTTCCAATTTAGCTTAGAGTAATTTTGTGCTTTGTATTTTGTAAATTTTATAGCCACATGCTTCCAGTATTTGTATCTGTATCTTATCTGGCAAGTATGTGAGTCTTTTCGCATTTGTGTATACTGCTGTTAAAACACACAAAATTTCCCCTGGGGGATAAACAAAGTACTCCATCCATCCATCCATCCATCCATCTTGATGTCTCTCTTGATATGATTGTCTGCTAAATGATGTAAATGTAATTAATTATCACAGTCACGACACCATGTAGATTAAGCAGAAGATAATGAATGAATGAATGAATGACTTTTAACATTAACAGTAACATTTTTTCAACATTTAGCACTGCCCATTGTAAAGTGGAAAAATACAATTTTATAATATAAAGTATATTATAAAATTGTATTTTTCCACTTTACAATATTTTATACAGACAATATAATGATACATTTAAATACTTAACATACATATAATCACTAAATATTTCATTCAAATGTTATATATAAATCTATCTAAAATATTTCCGCCAAAAACGCGATCTTATATATAAATATTAAATATTTAGTTTAAATGATCAATATAAATAAAGCCATGCATATTTAATCTAAAACTAAATATGAAACATGGCACTGTTTAAGATATATGTACGATTTAAATATTTAATCGAAAGTGAAATGTTACATCTGCGTGTTAAATATATATCCACATGGGAAATATTAAACTTAAATGTTTATTGTATATTGAAGCTAAATATTTCATCTAAAACTAAACGTTCTAGGTCGAGCTAAATATTCGCCAATATGCAAATTAGCGCTGCAGTGCACGGGAAGTACCAAAATAAAAGTTCGACGGCATAGTCAATGGGCAGTGATGAATGTTGAAAAAATGTTACTGCTAATGCTAAATGTCACAAAAACTCTGCTGGTATTTTAAGAGAGGTTAAATGGCTTTACCATATCTTCTAATACCACATAATTATTAATAATGAAAGCTATATTCCTGTAAACTGATGTGATTGAGTCTGTTGGCTGAATGAAATCATTGAGGGCGAGAAATGTATTGGGGAAACTACTATAGATACATCAAGCTAACAAGCTAATGGCAGATTGACTACATAGACCATTTCTGTCAACAAACTGTCTGATCTGATGTCTGGTGTAGAGCGTCTGAGACTATGAAGCCTGACTATTAGCAATGATATGTTATTTTTAAAAGACAACATGATGCAACTAACAGAGCTCCAAAGACACTGAATAGGTTGGTGTCATAACTGTGGAACGAGTCACAAAAAATAGAAAATGACTTAATGTTTCGTGGAGAGACATTTTTAAGGTCTTACAGTGGAGAAAGGTCAAACATGGAGAAACATCATCATATGATCAGTAGAACAAGTGGCAACCACACAAGGTATAAACACACAAAACAGGATAGTTCATATCAGGTAGGGTCCTTGAAATACCTGTGAGTGTATTTGAGAACAAACATAGGGACAGTCACTTATAAAAGTGCAGTCACTTATAAAATAAACGAACAGATTGTGAGACAGCAGTGGGCCAATGAAGGCATAATTAGACAGCCAAATAATATTTTTTTTTTGTCTTTTGGTCTTTTGGTTTGGGTCAGATTCAGAGATCGGGGGAGCAGACAAAAAAGTAAATATACTTTTTTCGCAATGTAAACCTGTCTAGGATTTATGTCAAGGGTTGTTCCAAGAAGCAAATATAATTTAGTGCACATTGTATCCCTTCCCAGAAATGTCCAAGAAGAGTTAATTATTTATTATTAAAATTAAAATGCCTTTGTGTGATTGACGTTAAAATAATATATCAGATTTGTCTGGGAATATCACGTGTAAACGACGTACGCTATTAAATAAAGTACACAATTTGAACGACAAGGGATCCAAACATCCTGATCACTTCCTCCTCCGTGTCCCGTTCCCAGACAGGATTACCAAAGCCTACAAAGACTGATCAGATAACATAAACCTTTGAAATCAGACCTTTCAATTCTTGTTGCTTAGACAAAAAAACATGCAATCTCTGTCAGATCCAACGGCAACATTCCAGGTGTGCAGCCGAGCCTTAATGCAATGTCTAGCTTGAAGATATCTGATGAACTCTGCTATGCACAAGGTTGAACAATAACTGTACATCATGGGCTTCAATGCATTCAAACTTGGACCTTCTGGTCAATAGAGTAGTTCCACAATCCCACAGTCTGTGTGTAGCTCTGTAATAGTTTATAGAAAAAGAAAGTTAAAGAACTTTCTTGCCCTGGTCTCATGTTATGTCAGTCTTAATCCTGACCAAGGTTTAAGCGGAAAAGAAAATAAATGAATGAATGAATAGAAGGGGTCATATACTTTTGCATAATACCATACAAATGAGAGTGAGCATTCCCCCCAATATTGGGTACTGTGTTATTGTTTGCCACGTGCCGGCGCTGCTGCACTGTCTCAGAATCCAAACTAAATGGCTAACTAAGCAGGTTCGTGCCTTAAGGTAGCTTCTTTAGCTGGCGCTAGAAAAAAACAGTATGTCCATAATTTGTTTCTTACTTAAATCCAAACTAAAATATTAATTTAGCTATATTCCTCCAGCGAATTTATAATAGAATTAACAGCAGTTCGCTATTCGTCCACAAGAGGGTGAGCAGACTTATCAATGTCGTACTATCGTACCAAACATGGAGTCAAGTTACTACGCTATTAATACCAAAGGTTTATAGTAGTACAAAATACTTTTCAAAGCAGTTTACGCAACCGTAGTAACTTCCACGATTAGTCAGGCTTAGTGCCAAACAGGCACGAATCGCAATAAACGAGTTTTGTGACGCACCTAATAATACTTATGTTTAAAGGCGTTTATGGTTTTTGACTGTCCGCCATATTGTCCTGCAGATCATACGGTGTGTTGAGAGACTAAATATAAGGTAATCTGTTGGTCTACACTTCATGTTTGAATGTCGGTCAGTGAGTGACTGTAGTAGTGTTTCATTAATGTCTTATTATACTGTTTAAACTGAGGATTTACTTAGTAGGTATTGGATATAGTACTAATATTAACTATCAGCCTTACTCTTCCCTTACTCTATTTCTTTCCTTCCAACACCCTCTTCCCAAGAGGAAGTTACAACAAAGATGCTTCCTGGCCTCAATATAAGATAACCTGTGTGTGTGTGTGTGTGTGTGTGTGTGTGTGTGTGTGTGTGTGTGTGTGTGTGTGTGTTGTAGGTATGCCTCAAATCAGGTTTGTGAGATAGTGAGACAGCCAAATTGGAAGCATTATCAGACGCTGTGTTCGAACGCACACACAAACACCTCTAAAAGCAGAGTGGTCATCAGCCAGGAAGAGGTCAAAAAGATCATCCACTTCCCACACAACCGCACACACACACGCACACTTAAATGCACATTAGTGGTGTGTGACTTCACTGTTCCACATTTCCTCTCTTACACAATGGGCAGATGACCCAAACAGAGAGCAGCACTAGCACATGCAGAGTACTTATATTTTTCAGTCTGTATTTGGCTTGTCCTTTAAGATTTAGTGGTCACGGCTCTTTAGTAGTTTTACAGTTACAGACTGTAGTCTGTAGTGTTTCTCTAATGGTCAGAACCCCAACAGGACCAGCACCGAGCAGGTGGGTCATTCTCAGTGCTGGCACTGACACTTGGTCACCATTGCTGGTGCAATTAGATCAGACACAGCAGTGTTGCTGGAGTTGTTCACTCAATGTCCACTTTATTAGAGTCACTCACCTTATACAGACACTGAGGTGGTTCAAAATAGAACCAGCGTAACACACGCAACACGCCGTGTCAGTGCAGTGCTGAGAATGGTCTACCACCTAAATAGTACCTGATCTGAGCAGGTCATGTGGGGGTCCTGACCAGTAGAGAGACAAAGTAAAGGGGACAAACAAAGTATGTAGAAAAACAGATGGACTACAGTCTGTAATTGTAAAACTACAAAGTGCAGTGATCAGTAAATTACACAAAGAATGAGTGGAACATGACCTAATATCTAGTGTGTGTGTGTGTGTGTGTGTGTGTTAGTAAGTGTGATTATCAGAAAAGGCCCTTTCTCACTCTTATTTATCACAGCTTCAATGGTCATCAATATGCTTCTCAGGAATAGCTGCTGTTTCTCCTTGACCCCTTTACATCTGTTCTCTTAAACTCCCTCCCCATATCGTCTCCCCCCATCCCGTTCCCTATGCTCTATGGCTCTGCCTGAAACTTTTCCTGTAGCTACTACTCAGACTTTCACATTGATAAGCAGAATTTTAGACCTTTCTTTCACGAACAGCTCCTCAGGCCACAGCTTCTCAGTTGGGTTAAGGTCTGGACTATTAAGGCCTCTGTGCTTTGGTTCATTGTGCTTGTTGCATCATCCAACCGTATTATGCTTCAGGTGATGGACTGCTGACATTTCCCCGCTGTTGGACCTTCACTGACTATGAGCTGTTCAGATCCTGAGACGTGAGTGTGACAAGAACTCCATCAGATGTTGTCTGTTTGATGTAACTACAGATATGAGAAATGGTGACCAAACTTTCACTGACTACACCTAAAATAAGTGATTTACGTCCAAAGTTATGTACAGCTCTGTGTCTGCGTCACGCTCTGTGGAACCGGACACTGACCAAAATGGACGATGATCGGACGTAGTACTGTAGATGCTTGTGCATAATGGTTTACTTCAAACAATAACTTCTAACGCAATTTAACGCAGTACTGTACTGTATAATATAGTCATTGCAATCTTTGTGTCTTTTATAAAACGTTCCGCCTTCAAGACTGCGATTCTCTTTCTGTAGGTATCTAAGGCTTCCCTCATAGTCCCTGATTTAAGATGGCCAGACGTTCAGACAGATGCATCATTGAATTGATTTATCGTAATCCGAGCAGTTTTATCCTGTATATATCATAGCGTAGCATACCTTAGACGTGCTTAAAACACATAGTTCAACTAATGAAATTATTTTAGAATAAAGTATTGAATATCTCATGTAATTGATTTGAATAATGTATTGATAATGAAAAACAGAAATGATTATTGTCTCGAGCACATTGTTTTTGTCATTATATTTCCTAGCGCTCATCACCCCCGGCATGTGACCCCTTACATCACTCACTGCCCATTTCCCCATCTAGCACAGGAGCTTGTACGGCATATCGCTTGCCCAGGGAAAAATCTAAATTAAGAACTCGGAGTATTTTAAAAATGATTTCTGCTGTATGTGTATTTGTGTTAGCGTTTGGATTCCTATCGTAAAGTTGAAGTTGTAGTAAGTCCAAAGTCAGGCCATCGTAAAAGGGTGAGTACCTGTATTTCCTGTTATAATTCTATGAGGATAATAATAAGACCCTGACGTTAAAAGGCACAAGCCAGTACTTCAAAGTGGTGATCTCTGTTATTTGTGCCGCACACGCACTGCTTACAGGTTCATAACGTGACGCAAACGGGCATTAAATAAACAAAGAATGGGTTACATTGAACACCTCAATGACTCTGTATTGAAAAACCCGTCCGTAGGCTTCCACCTCCCACAAATCTGTTGACTGACTTTCTGTGATGCCGTGCCTTGCATAAAATAAAGACGGTAAAGAAATGGTTTGTCAGCTTTGGTAGAGAGCTGGGCAGATTTACGAAGATCTGACCATAATGCCATCTGATTCCTTTGAGATGAATTGGAATGGCAATTGTGAACCAGAGTTTTGGACGTGATTTAAGGCTTCTTTATACTTTTAATGTCTAGCGTACATGCAGTGTTCAGGCCACAAAACGTTTAGCTGCGTGTAACGAAGCCACACTTAGCTGCTGAGCAATAAATAGGCAGTTTATTTAGAGTCACAGAATGCATTTAAAAAAAAAAAAAACTCGAGGCCATATCTGATGTGAAATTCGTATTCTGGCCAATAGAAAGGAAACGCGTTTAATCTTCTTCCTTCATTAGATTACAGGACCTGTGCTGCCTCCTTCTTGCTCAGCAGCTCTGCGATCTGTGTCTTCCTGTTCAAGGTTGTGTTCATTTAATCTATATTACAGCTCCTCCTGATTATATAATGTAAGGAACGTACAGGATGTGGCTGATGTTTGCAGCTATGTGTGATATTATTGAGACTATTGTCAACCCTAAGACTAGGGATGCATAAATGGATACAAACTATATATAGAACATCATTGTACACACACACACACACACACACACACACACACACACCCCAAATCCTCATTTTCCCCCAAACCCGTTCTAAAAATGTATTTAATATGTACTCGTTGATAGTAATAAAGAACAGATCTGGAAACTCGGCATGCAGTTCCATCTCGTACAGATATAGGCTCATTAGACACTGGGTTTTCCACAAGAGGGCATAAAGCCGGTTCTTCTGCTGCCCTATAAAAAGTCTGTCTGATGCTGCCATTGGGTAGTGTACCTGTTGGTGAAAAATTGGTGAGCGCTAGACATTTGAAGACAGATGGGGAACTTCGTTGGACCGAGAGAAGCAAGGTGTTTTTTTTTTTAGAAAAATTGAGCGCCATGTAGGTCATTCCGACCTAGATGTTGTCACGGAACCATTTGTGTCCTTCCATTGACTGGATAACATACCAAACCTTGTTTTGGAGTTTGCCACCAATTCACAACCATATGTCATCTTGTAGAGGGTCAACAGGGTCCCGATTGCCTCCTTTCAATTGTCTTCCCCAATAAATGTATCCCGCTAATGCTGTAATCACTTCCATCTCTCATATTACATTCACATATAGAAAGTTTGAGTTGATTTCAAGAGCTCCTTCCTAGTGAGTTACTCTTGGTATTGACTTAATAAATAACTAGAATAAGAGAGTTTGAAAGTGATCAGCGCCCGGATATAATCTTTCATAGAGCCAGTTGCAGTCATCAGACTGTTTTGATATGTTTGTTCCAGCTTGCACACTTAGATTGGGGAACCATCACTCATGCTTTTCCTGCAGAAACCATCAAGCTCAGTCGGATTTCATGATGAGTGACAAGGGCCTGCACTCTTCAAAGACATGCACAGATTTGTTTTGGTGGTGCGGTTTGGGTCATTGTTACGCTGAAAGATCCTGTCCGTCTTCAGCTGTCTGGCAGGGGGCTAAAGGTTTTCCAAAAGAATTTAGGTGTATTTGACAGCATCCACTTTCCTGTCAGTATTTACCAACTGCCCAGTGCTCTGTGAAGACAACGTAATGATACCAGCACCTTTTCTGTATGTAATCGTCTATTTTGAGTTTAATATTCTTGAAGTATCCGTTTTCGCTTTCTTAGTGCCTTTTCTTAGACCATTTTCCAATCAGGGTAAAAGAGTGGCGTTCTTTCTCTGATGTAGCGGGGCTTAACTCCAGCCGCCAATAATTGCCTAGAACCTGCCCCCTACTCAAATCGGGTCCAAAAGTCAAAAGCGAGAAACTGAAGCGAAAGCGAGACTGAGAGAAGCACAATGGAGAAAAGGCGCAAAGAAAGCGAAAAACGGATACTTCAAGAATGTTAAACTCAAAATAGACGTTACAGAGCTCAGCTAGTGAGTGCTGATGTTTAAGTTCTTGTGTAAGAAAAGAAGCTGGTCTACATGTTCAGATTCAAGTGTGCTCGATTATCGATTATTGACATTTGTTAATTGATTTCATTTCCCCCACCCCTGTATATACATATATACACCAAACTACCACCGTTGGGTCCTGGGCTTTTAACCCACAATTGCTGGGACTGTATGAATGTATCACATACACATGGTTCATTTAATTTTTTTTGTGACCAGTATATAAGTCACTCTGAATAGGTCTGTCTATAAAATGACTAAAATGCAAATGTGGCTCTTCCCCTATAAACAGTCCCTTCATTTGAATGTTTCTGTAGTCATGCCTTGTGCTGGACTAAGCTGGCTCTCTCTGTGTGTACTTCTGCAGTAACGTGACCTTTCACTACCGCCAGAGCAGTGCTGCTTTCTTCGGAGGCATGTGCTCGGTCAGCCGCGGTGTCGGTGTGAACGAGGTCAGGAGGTCAAATGTTTTACACTTTTATCCACTGCCTTATGCTCTTATTACTGGAGCTAAGAGCAGAGGGCAGCGATGCAGTGTATATTGAATCAATAACTACGTGGCTAATAAATAAGAATGAAAAAAATGTTCTCATATGTGTGTTTGTTGTACAGTATGGCTCTACGTGGACAATGGCTGTCTCACTGTCCCAGAGTTTGTCTCAGAACCTTGGCATCCAATGGGATCCAGCATCCAGCAAGAACAGTACGCATTCACACCAACATGTTCAGCACTCAGAGATGTTCATGAGAAGTTTTTTTCCTATTAATTTAACATTTTTATTTAAAGAAATCAAGATGGTCAATGTTACCCCTATATTAATATATATGTTCTAAAATGTTTCGGTTCAGTGTCAGTGTTAACCAGATTTAACAGCAGTATGCAAGTTCTATACTAAAGTAAAAGTACTACTAATTTGATAACAAGTTGAAGCAAGTTTTAAACAGAATAAAACACTTTCAGACATAAGGAACCAATGTTTTTAAATAAATGCTAAGTCACTCATACCTAAACAAGCCAATTTTGTATTAATGCAGTAAATCGTGATCTTTAAGCCACACAATTGTGTCATTTTGGCCCGTGCACCCTCTCGGAAGTTGCAATGCATAAAGCAAAAGAAAATTCTAGGATTTAGATTTGCCCTTCATTAGCTGCTTGACTGGCATTGGCTAAATGAAAAGGTAAACAGATAGAGTAGATGTAAACATTTAAGTAGGTTCATAAGGTTCAAGTGGTGTCTTTAAAGTGGTGTGTGACTGTGTGCATGACCAGAGCTGCTAGCTGGGCACCGGCTGACCCCCGACCCCGTGTGGATTAAGCGGACGATAATGAATGAATGTCACTTGCGCCCTCTTGTGTTAAGATCATGTCATTACAAGACCAAGCCCTATTTGTTTGTTAATACACTTTTAAGTGTCGTACTTTTCTGTTTGATCGAAGTCCATAATAATGTTTTCTTTCTGCTCTGTGTTGTGTTTGTTTTCTGACTCAGAGGAGTGTGGCTGTGTTGACTCGTGGGTTGGCTGCATTATGGAGGACACAGGGTGAGAGAATGTCATTTGCCGTGTACACACATCCTCACACCTGGGATTATAATGACAGGGTAGAGTGTCCGAGGGGGTCCTAGAAGTCCATTGTTCTTATTTAGAAATGTCATAATTATCCCAACAGGCCACAGTGTGTTTATCCTTTTCTGCCACCCGTAATGGCTTGTGGGTATTATCTGATGACAGGTTGTGATTGTTTAGCCAGGTGTTTCCGAGACCATCGGGGAGTCATAGCGGGCTAAATCTCAGTGCTGTAGCAGTTTTAACGACATTGCTAATGATGAGGTGCACAGCAATTCGTGTGTGATAAATCTTTACCTGTGGAGTTTACATTTACCGCATGTTGCCTCACTCTCCCTGCGTCCTCTGCTGTAGAGTGCAGCACCCACGCAAGTTCTCCAAGTGCAGCATCTCAGACTATAAAGAGTTCCTGCTGAAAGGAGGAGGATCCTGCCTGTTTAACAGGCCAACCAAGGTGAGAGCTGCCCAGCCTCCAGTGTAAATACCAGATATAAAGTAAGATGATTTAGCTTTTTTTTTAATCTTATGCATTAATACATCCGTAGAAAGGGCATGGGTTCGATTTACAAAAGCTAAACCCTCTTAACATGAATTTATGTTCCTGAACAAGTTGGTATCAGAAGAGCCAAGCCACAATTGCCATAAAACATGATTAATCTGAAGGTATCCAGTTCTAATCTTACCCGCCGTGGGGTTTAAAATTCAGAGAGCACCAATGGACATGCTTGTTCTGATATTTGTGGAGAGGAATTCACACTGCAACAGGATAATGATACAAAACGTAACTCTTTGCAACTGCTGGTATGCACCTGTCAATTCTCCTTAACTGCCGAGGTCTTAAAAATTATAGTAGGAAATAAAAATATTTAGAAACCATTTTATCATATCTTTTCATGGGACATGAAGATATAACACTTAAATACAATGTAAAGTAATCAGTCTAGAGTTTGTACAACAGTGTAACTTTGCTGTGCCCTCGAAATAATTCAACACACAGGCATTAAAGTCTAAACCGCTGGCAACAAAAGTGAGTACACCCCTAAGTGAAAATGGCCAAATTGTGCCCCGTTAACCATTTTCTCTCCCAGGTGTCATGTGACTCATTAAGAGTTAGAAGGTCTCAGGTGTTTATAGGGAGCAGGGAATTAAATTTGGTGTTATCACTCTCACTCGCTCTTTCTCATACTGATCACTGGAAGTTCAAAATTATATCTCATGGTAAAGAACCCTCTGAACTCTTTAGATAAAGATGGGCTGGATCGCCAACACCCTGAAAGTGAGCTGCAGCACAGTGGCCACGACCATACAGCGGTTTAACAGGACACGTTCCAGTCAGAACAGGCCTCACCATGGTCAACCAAGGAAGTTGACCGCACATGCTCAGTGTCATATCCAGAGGTTGGCTTTTGAAAATAGACATAGGAGCACTGGCTAAACCCCATGGAACATCTGGGGAGCATTCTTAAATAGAAGGTGGAGGAGCTTAAGGTCTCTAACGTCCACCAGCTCCATGATGTCGTCATGGAGGAGAGTAAGAGGATTCCAGTGGCAACCTGTGAAGCTCTAGTGAACAAAGAGAGTGTCCAAGAGAGTTAAGGCACTGCTGGAGAATAATGGTGGCCACCCAAAATATTGACACTTTGGCCACAATTTGGTCATTTTTTTAGAGAAGACAGAGAATTTACATGATAATTTCTATGGGGACTGTCCATGTCCTCCCTGTGTCCACATGGGTTTACTCCAGGTAGTCTGGTTTCCTCCCACAGTCCAAATGATTACGCTAAAGTAACCCCGATATGTGTATGAGTGTTGGTTTATGTGCCCTATGATGCACTGGCACCCTGTCTAGCGATGTTCCTGCCATGCGCCCCAAGGCCACGACCCCGTAGGATTTAACACGCAAAGACAGTGAATATATAATGAACCACACTGTATAACATTTGAGTAAAATGCAAAATAAAATACTTTGGAACCCACTGAATGTACTTGTATAGGCTCAGTAAAGGAGATTTTGTTCCCATTAGGATGTAGCTCTGCTGTTTTCTAGTCACAATAACGTTATGAGTCTTGTACATTTAACCAATAATGAGCTTGTTCGTCTTTATGTTGCGTGTATTTAGCATGGCATGCATTAATGACACTGGTAAACGGTAACAATAGCTTTCTGTGGTATTTTTTTTCTGCAGCTGTTTGAACCAACCGAGTGTGGGAACGGATACGTGGAGGTGGGAGAGGAATGCGACTGCGGTGTAAGAGCTGTGAGTTAGCATACTCATGCTACATTCAGGCTTCTTAGCTGCACTGCTAAAATAGTGTTGTAAAGGAAAAAAAAACCAAAGATACTTGAATCTAGCAAAATTATCTTTTAGTAAACAGTGTTCCCTGGTTTATGGCGGGGGGTTACGTTCCAGGACCACCCGTGACAAACGAAAATCAACTAAGTAGGGACGCTATATTTATTGAAGTATTTTAGCCGTAGAGCTTGCAGAACGTTTGGGTGGCATCGTAGGGCTTAAATGAATTCAGTCTGTAATGAAACTTTCACAAACAGCGAACATAACACCGCAGATAAGTAGAGACTCAGGAGGCCGATGCTCTGGTCTTATTTCTCATTTTTGGTGAGTATTCATCCGCTGAGTAAATCCGCTATTGTAGTGTTTTTAACTGTTGAATAATCGAGCAACACGCTGAAGTAATGGAACGTTCTGTTTACTTATCACTCCATACATCACTCTCCTATCACACACGCTCCGTCCGTACCGAGCTTCCAGCACCTCATATCCTACACACTGAGTAGATCCTCATATTTTATCATTTATCACATTCCTTTATTGTTAGAATTATTATTTTTTTATATAGTTCTTTTTAATTTTGTGCTTTTTTTTAAATGTAAAAGTTTTGCAAAAACTCGGGAAACGGCGAAAATCCGCGATATATTTTTTCCATTCATATTTTTTGAAAACTCGCAATGCTGAACCGCGAAGTGGTGAGGGAACCCTGTACACTAGTAGCATACTGTTTATGGTGGAGTTATAGTAAGGTTTAATCCTAAAAGTTAGGATTATTGAGCTACAGTAATACATACAAAAACAGATATAGTACCACAAAGGAGTGTCCGTGTGTCTGTGTATGTTGTAGGAATGCTATAAGGAATGCTGTAAGAAATGCTCTTTGTCGAACGGAGCACATTGCAGTGACGGTCCCTGCTGTAACAACACCTGTCTGGTGAGTGGCTTTTCCTCACACGCTCGGTCACGGTAGAAGGTCACGTATTCAGCTCTCTGACTCGCTTCTTCACAGTTTTACCCCAGAGGCTACAGCTGTCGCTATGCAGTAAACGACTGTGATATTTCAGAGACGTGCTCAGGTGATTCAGGACAGGTCAGTGAGTACAGCGTGCACAGTGTGATATAAAGCCCTCCCAAGTAAAACGATCACCTCGTGGTGTGTATATCAGACTGATCTAATGTCAGTTAACCCAGAACTGGGACTGTTATAGTTATGAGGATTGTAACTCTAACCAGTGGGAGCTGTTTGCATTTTTTTTAACTACACGTTTTTGTGCGTGTTTCTTTCCGCAGTGCCCCCCTAACCTCCACAAACAGGATGGCTACATGTGCCATCTTAATGAGGTAGGAAGAGTAACAGTATATAATAGTTATTCAGATAGAGTACTGTGCAAATGATGGCCAAAAAAAGGCCGGCGTTAGCTTGGATATTCCATTTTGAGAATGGTATAATTGACCATATAAACTGCTCTCGCTAATTAGAGGATGAAAGAGGAAATGAGATATCCCCTAATTTTTGTGAGCAGTAGTCAACACGGTCACACACTAAAGGTCATTTTAGAGATACCAATTAACCTAACACGCACATCTTTCGACTGCGGGAGGAAACCCACACAGACACGGGACAGGTCATGCAGACTCCACACAGAAAGGACCCAGACAGGTCCACCCTGGGATCGAACCCAGGACCTTCTTTCTGAGAGGCAGCGGTGCCACCCCACCGAGACACCGTGCCGCCCTAGCAGTATATTTATCATATATTATCTCTTTAATACTGTATCCAGAAAAAAACCAGCTTCTACAGGCTGCAGTGGTAAGTAATTAGTGTGACGTCCACTTACACTGAAGAAGCCTGATTAGGAATGGTTCTTTTTGGAAGGTTTGCAGCCAAGAAACTTTTCCCAAAGGAAAACACAGTAAAAAGACTACACTAAGGTTAGCAAAGATTTGAATGAAGATACGCAGAAAATGCAAGTTTGACATTTTTGGCGTGCAGGCATTGGCAGTATGTTATATATGGTCGTTATACCATTGCTGAAAGAGCAAATCTATTGGTGGCCTTTGAAGAGTATTACATGTTAACGTCAATATGCGTTCCTGTGGGCAAGGTGGCAATTTGTTAGCCTACCACTACAGTGACCCTGTGTGATCTGGGGTCAAACAGGTGCATAGCTGGCTGTGTCTGAGGCCGCGGAGGTCAGATGGGAGAATGTTGGCACACTGCAATAGCAATCCCTTCAGAGCTGTGAGTGATGGACAGTTCATGTGTTGGGCTATATATATACATATATATATATAGAGAGAGAGAGAGAGAGAGAGAGAGAGCCAACCACCGGTTAATAGGACCAGCTGCTTATTCTGACCGAATCCTAAAGTAGTGAAACAAATCCTATTATATACGTGTAATTTTATTCGCTTATTTGAACCAAAATTCTGTTTAATCAGAAAAAGAAGCCACAAGTCGCCACTTAGAGCGGATACAAAACAGAGCAGCGAGCTATGGGAGGATTTTTGGGATGCCCGCAAGAATTGATGCTTTTATCAAAGGTCAGGAAATCCGAAAAGTTGTGTTAACAAGCGCAAAACCAGCGGGAATTGATATATATATATACACACGTATATAAAGTGGTGGGCGTGGTCACCTCCCGCTGGTCTTGCAAGAAGGTTCCGGGGTCATCCACAGGGTGGAGCAGCCTTAGTCCTTTCTATGTGGAGTCTGCATCCTCTCTGTGTCTGTGTGGGTTAACTCCAGGTACTCTGGTTTCCTCCAACAGGCCAAAGACATGCACGTTAGGTCGTTCTGTCACTCTATATTTCCATCAATTTGAGGGCATAATGACCTGCCCGCTTAGCCAGCGGGGTGGTGTTAAATAACGGCTAAAAACCACTGCAGTGGGGTGACCAGTGACGTATAGAAGCCGTCTGACAGACTGGTCGTTTAGGATGATCTTATATGAGCATGTGAGAACCAGAAACTGTACTTCATTGAATCTTTTTTCCTCATGCATAGGGTCGCTGCTACAGCGGAGAGTGTAAGACCAGAGAAAGCCAGTGTAAATATGTCTGGGGACCAAGTGAGTGACTGTTGCAATAAATGCTAGGTCATGTGTAAATGTATTTTTTATGTTTCGGAGTCGATTAATGAAAGACACTAAATCTCTACTTCCGAGATAATAGAACTAGAGATGCAGTTCAGTTTATCTAAACTCTTTATCCCCCTTTGGGCAGAATCTGGGAGTTCGGAGAAGTTCTGCTATGAGAAGCTGAACACTGAAGGATCCCAAAAAGGAAACTGTGGGGAAGATGGAGCAAAATGGATCCAGTGTGGAAAGCAGTGAGTTTATTTTTTCTTGCTGACTCACTGTATAACTTAACATAACTCATCATCGATATATCAGTGTGTCTGTGTGTGTGCGTATATATGTGTGTGTGAGTGCGTGTGCACGTGTGTATATGTATACACATACAAGCAAATGTTCCCTGTTGTAAGTGCATGTAAGTAAGCAGAGTAAATTTTCTTCCCCTGCCTCCCAGCATGTCTTCTATCATTAAGCGCTACAATATAAAATAAACGTTTACCGTATAATTAAATACTGCAAAATAATATGGGTTACTCACCGACAGTTACTTTCCACTGTGCTCGGTTAAAAGGAAATGCTGTGTATCATATTACATTTTTATATCACCACTTGTAACAAATAGACTAGATATCCAAACGTTATTCAGGTTTGTGCTATTATGTCCATTAGTTCTGCGTCTGTACACTAAGACACAAGTATGCTAACTTAAAAAATCAAATAAATTAGAATAGAACTCCGGACAACATTGTGGTACATCATTCACACACACTAGTGCTAACTACCTTACCGTTTTTTTTTTTTTTTGCTTGTTAGCACTTGAGAAACTGTTCTAACTTGGTTGATGTGTTTAGGGACTTTTTTGTTTGTTACTCGTATTTATGTGGATGACTTTCTCCTACGTATTTGTACTAAGCTGTAAGTGTATGAGTTTGTCCTATTGTAGGTAGAATGCCTTTGTTTGTCCCACCACTGCCTGCATGTTCTAATGTCTGTTTCACAGAACGTAATGCAGTTAAATGACGCATTTTGTGCAGATCTGCATCGCTTAACGTCCATGCGTCGTTCTGTAAAACTGCAGAATAGCAACACCATATTATTTAATACTATATGGGATAATGTAGCGTACTGTTATTACCAGTGATTAAATAGTAAATATACTCCGGTGTTTCAAATACAGTCGAATCCGGTTAATGGGGCCAGCCGCTTATTCAGACTCATAAAGTACTGAAACAAATCCTATTATATATGTGTAATGTTATTCACTTATTTGGACCAAAATTCCATTTAATCAGACCAAAGAAGGTGAGAGCGAATAAGAAAAAGAAGCCACAAGTCGCCACTTAGAGCGGATACAAAGCGGGTCAG
>JAUZST010066566.1:0-48774 GCA_034779995.1 Parotocinclus haroldoi | reverse complement strand
TCTTATTCGCTCTCACGTTCTTTGGTCCGATTAAACGGAATTTTGGTCCAAATAAGTGAATAAAATTACACGTATATAATAGGATTTGTTTTGGTACTTTAGGATTCTGTCCGAATAAGCGGCTGGTCCCATTAACCGGATTCGACTGTAATCATTTATGCACAACACTGCTCTGTTCTCCTTTATGCTTAATTTATCATGAGAGACATTTTGGGGGATTTTACTGTGGTTCCTCAGACTAGAGGTTTATTTTATGCTGGTCAGTAGTTATTTGTGGCCGTGGATTCTCATAATTGTACACTAATTGCAAATGAACGTTTCATGAGCGCTCCAATTATATACAATTTTTATTTCGGTAAAATACACACGTTCTACTAACGTCTAATGTCTGTTTTTTGAGCATGCATAAACATCGTTGAAACAATGCAGCATTAAGTCTCTACTTTAAATGATTTACTGCTCCCTACGTGGGTGCACTACATGCCCTTTGAGTGAACATTTGCCTACATCGCTGACAAAAAGAAATCTGGGATTGAGCCGGAAGTTGCAGTTCTCAGCGGAAACAAGCAAAAATCCAGTGTAACAACGTTTGTAATAAAAGACAAACTGTATTCAGCTCTATTGCACAAATAGGTCATTTCAGTTGTGCAATGCCAGTGGAAATATCCTATCACCTTTTGTCACATGTAGATTGTGTTATTATTTTAATTAGGCTTCTTTTTAGGTGAACAAATGAACATAAATGGCTTGTGGCTATGGTATATAAGCTGCCATAAACCTGATCAAAACTAGTGAAACGAGCGAAAATAACCATATTGCACTTCTTCTTTTTTTAATATAATAATGTGAGTTTGAACAGGTGACTGTAATCTGGTACAAAAGCAGCATTTATGCATTTCTTCATCTACAGTTTCTTCATCTACGGTAGAGGACAAGGATGCAAGCCTAATCTAAAACCATGATCTCAAGAAAGAAACATTATGTTAAGCTTGTCCTGTCTGACACCCATAGCATTTAGATATTACCATGTTGCATTTTGTTGATATATTTGAAATAAGAACATTTCTTATTTCACTGATAGGTTTGTCCTATTTGTTAAATTGTGTGCTTTGTGTGCAATTTTGAAATGTTTCGTCATCTTCTAGTGGATGTCGCCCATAACTCAATAGCACTTTAGGATTACATTTACATTTATGTCATTTAGCAAAGGCCCTTATCCAGAGCGACTTACAATTAATACAGTCTTACAATCCAAGCAGTTGTGGGTTAACGATCGTACTCAAGGACCCAACTGTGGCAGATTGACAGAGGTGAGATTTGGACCCTGGTACATTACTTTAACTGCTAGGCCACCTCAGTCACACAGGATTAACAGGTGGGTCAATTAGAAAGCTAGCTACTTCAATTAATGTTATAAATTGTCATCAATTAGGAAAGTCTATTCAAATTGAGTTTACAGGATAGCAATCTTACAATTCTTTCAGGAAATCCTCGTTACATCAGTGTGTATCCAGAACTGTGATAATGAACTGATATTCTGGAACGGATCAAGTGCAGTGTAAATTACAATGATATTCAGAATAGTGTAGTTATTTAAATGCATATGTTGTGCATAACACCTCAGCGTTTTAAAACTCCTTTTCCCAAACGCGAGCTGCTATGATGGAGCTTCCCGCACAGCTCTGGTTCCTGCCATTACCAGCTGTAGAGACCCATTGTGTTTATGCATCTCTGGATTGAGATGCCAATTCTAATGGAGGCCTTTCTCATTTGAATGAAGTGGTTAGGGTTAGCTGAGTGTTCTTTAGCCCAGCGTGAGTTGCGGACGCCATGGCCCATCTACTCCGTTGATTGTTTATATGCTGTATACCACAAATCCTCAGGGATTCATAAATATTGATTGGAAGAATATAAAATGGATGGAATCCTTCTAGCAAGTCCAGGCTCAGGGAATACACTCCATTTTTCTGACGAGTCCGAGACCACACGCAGTGGGATCTGTGCTTTTTTTCTCCCGCAATTGTTCTATTTTGTTTGTTTTTTCTACCTCTGGCACTGTTAGGACTTTTGCGGTTTGAACTTTCTTTTTGATTTTAGGGGTCATTAAATGTAGAAAACATTAAGTGTTACAATCTGTATGTTTAGTTATGGCCATTCATTTGACATATATGCAACACAATAAAGAGAATTAGGCAAACGTAGACAGATGTATTATTTCGTTACTTTTAATAAGGTAAACACACAAGCGCAGTGTGTATGAGATGAACTTGCTAATGTATTTAAATCAGATGTCTTCTACGTTTTTTTCTTGGAAACAGGAAACCCCTCTGCCCTGGCATTGGTTAGTGTTTATGAAGCACTTACATTTAAAACCACAAAATTTTGTTGTGGTTAAAGCTTTAGGCCTGCTTGACTGAGGTTAGGAGGTCTGCTGAAAGGTATAAATGTTTAATAATTAAATAAATAACCTTTATTGTGCTGTGTTGAGGAAATGGCCGTTTGTTAACGAGTATTGGTTTAAGTTTTTCACTGCAGCACTTAAAATCTTCAATATCCTGAACCTCAGGATTAAATTAATGTTGTCATCACTGTGTGCCTTTTTCCAAAATGAATTAATGTTAATAAAATATATTGAAGGACTGGTTGCATGTTCAGGACTATATACAATGTCATCAGTGTTGGTTTAAGTACCAGAAGTAAGAGTGTATTTTCTAACACTGTTATACATGGCACTTGTGTGACATAGTGATCTTATATACTATGCCAAAACCAAGTGACCCAAACATACCTGGACTAGCCTGGATTGGTTGTCACATATAGGAATGACTGGCTGTAACTGAGGGAGGGAGGTTAGTCAGTCGATCAGCCATCAGCACTACAGCGCGACCCCTGCTGATCCTGCGAAGAAATAGTCCTTTCTTTTTTAAGGCATCATTTATAGAACGATTTTCCTAAAAATACCTCCCTTTTTCCATGTTTTTATGTAGTAATGTGTTGGACCAGTTTGCCTGACCTATCAGGCTACTGTCGACTTCAGTTTAGAAAGACAGACATTGCCAAATTAGTGCCCTTCATAAGCAAAGAGTGCAATTTTCTGCCCAGGGAAAGACCTGGGGGCAAAAAAATGTGGAACAACAACTTATTCAGTACCTGTCACCTTGTGTTAATAAATAAGAATATCTTTAATGGAAAGGACGGAGTTGTCTCGCTGACTGGCCAGGGGGCGAGGTGAGGTGCGTGCTCTCTAGATTAAACATCTTGTCTGGTCAGGCAGCCTCCTAATGAATAGCAATCGAGATTCACTGGGTTCTAATGAACAAGACACATGTTTTTTACGGGCCACAATTTGTTGGGCCAATTCAACGTGTCCATCAGAGTAGCGGCCTTCCTGCCCCGATCTTTGCCTCTCCTTATCAGAAGGAGGGTGGGAGAAATTGGGCAAGTGAATAGGAAAAGGCAGAGGGCCTCTGACTCAATTTACCCGCTGACATGTCTGATCTCGCTCTTTGGATCAGTAAGCAATTCTGGCAATGAGATGCATGGGAATTAATTACTCAGATTCATGACATTACACACACATATGCACACACACACACACACACACACACACACACAAAAACACAAACATATGTAATACCATGGCCCACTCCTCTAGGGTAGTGGATCAGTTTACAAACGGTTAATAACAGGGCATGGTGTCACTGGCTGTACAAACACACACACACACACACACCCATTGAGAGAGACGGTATGTGAGTGAGTGTGACATGCCAGCCCACCCACTTACACACCCACCAGTCAGTGTGTAAGAGGACGAGACGAGCAAGCACAACGCTCTCCCTCCACCTCCCTCAAAACAATTTAGGATCCAGTATTTATATTACACAATTCAGTAGGGGTGAGTATTGGAAAGGACTTTACAATACGATCACGATACATGGGTCACGATACGATTTCATCACGATATGTTGCGATACTCTACATAATACACAAAAGGTGTGTATTTAAGAAGGTGTGTTCCTTTAAAAAAATGTATTTTTAATATGAAAATCAATTTAGTATATTGCGAAAATAAATATGGTAATTATATTGCTGTAACAACTGTTTAGTACATTTGTAATACATGAAACAATACATGATTAATAAATTATTTTTAAAAAAGTACACTCTTATAATGCCTTCACAGAACCCCAGACCGCTTTACAGAACTTCATTTACATAACAAGGGTAACATTTACCCACAACCAGAGTGAGAATAAGACGAGAAATAAAGCGTATATAGATGAGTTTTTAGTAAAGAGAAGTGGAAGAGAGTTCCAGAGTACGGGGCGGCAACACTGAACGAGCGAAATCACAGATAAAGTTCAGCCCGAACCTGGGAACCATTAGAAATCTGGCATCGGATGATCTCAAGCTACGGGCCGGTCTCATCATTATTGTCAATCATTATTGTCCAATTGAAATACAATGTGGTTCTACTGAACTGTTAATTTAACAATGGTAGATCTTCCTCTAACTACTGCTAATTTTGCTCGTTCAACGTTAACAAGCAAGGTTATATTTGTAATGTCTTGCTCCTCTTCAAATCATTTCACATCAAATTCTGAACCATGATGGAATTACCAAGTGTATGCTGATTTTTCCTGTACTGGTCCACCACCAGAAACTCAACACATTTGTAGATGCGTAGCACACACAAACAAAGTTTTTCGCTGAATGTTCAATGGGCTGGAAAAAGTTACAGAATCATCTCTAAAGAGTTTGGACACCCCACAATCCACAGTTAGACAGACTGTGTACAATCTAAAGGAGCAACCAACACAGATCACTCCAAGAGCAAAGCATAATAGTTCATGAGGTACCAAATAGCCCAGGGAAACTTATAAGCAACTAAAACCTCACTCACTAATTTTTAATGTACGTGAGTCCACCATCAAGAGAACACTGCTGCCTGTTTGCATGGTCACGTGGACAAGTCAGAAGGCTACTAAACCAAAATAGAACTTTGTTATTTAAACAAGAAGTGTTATGGCTGGAGAACAGATGCACTTTTTGAACACTGCATTTCTGAATAGAACTCTATCCCAACTGTGAAGAATGGTAGTGTTAGCCTTGTGGTTTAGACCTGTTGTGCTGCATCTGAGGATGGAACTAAAAATTCAGAATTATTCCAAAAATCTAAAGAAACGTGTCTGGTATCCGTCTGTGAGTCACGAACGGTGCAGGAGTGCAGGAGTCGGAGGCAGACGCCACATGTGGGACAAACCAGGTTTATTGTAACTTAATATACAAAACGTAAAACAGAACTAAAACATGACGAGACAACAGGCGGGTAGGATCAAAAGCTGGAAGTGACGATAGAAGATCTTACCTCACCTGTGTCAAACACAAAACAAATCATAACCGGTAACAAAGAAAGCTTTGCACGGCACGAACTTATAAACATAAGCAAAGCTTATAAATAGTCCTCACTGATCCGGGACAGCTGTGCACAATCAAGGCACACCTGCGCAGTCGTTTCACCAAACAGTTCTTAAAGAAGAATAATGTTTCGGTATGGCCAAGTCAATGTCCTGACCATAAATAAATAAAAAATTTGTGACCTGTAGCTAGCAGTTAAGATTTCAAGATGGTGGCCGTGTTAAATCAACATGTGATTCTGAACTCTGTTGATTTAAATACACGTTGGTTTAAATACACATGTTGATTTACCATTTTGAAAGCTGCCATATTGGTTCAAGCACAAGTTTTTCCAATGGGTCATGTTACATATCAAAGAAGACCAGAATTCTCCCCGAATCGACAGCTGCAAACAGATTCGTAAGATCTCCTGTGGTTCACAAGTTATCAATACAGACTTTTGTTGTTCATCACAGGTAACTGAAAATTGAAATTATTATTCTGATGTCTGGGGAACGCAGCTTGCGTGTCATAGAAACAGACTTCAGCAACCAACACACAGAAACACCATCATTTTCACACAGCACTGTTACTGTTACTCTTATAGCCAAATTCAGAGAAACTGGAACTGAGGATGACAAGCCACCCAGTGATCTTCTGAAGAACCGCTACCCAACGAAGAAACCTCAAAAATGGTTTTGGCAGCCTTATCTTTTGACTCACCCCATGTCTTTACATTCACCCTGCATTTATGCAGTAATACAGAATGATTCTTCACAAACTTTCAAACACAAAGTTAAAAATTCTCCAGTCAGTGTTCAGACTCCAAGTAAATTAAGATGCTGTGGCATGACAAGAGCTGATCTTTCAAGAAATATAATAACATACTTTCACAGTAAGTGACAATTTACAGTTTACTACAATTTACAATTTACTGTTTTTGTTTGCTTTTAATCATAAGGTATTTTTTTTATTTAAATGTTTTTTTTATTTGAATTTTAATGTTGCAGTTTATGACTGGAGTGTCTACTGAACTGAGTTAAAAGCAGAAACGTTGAGTTGCATTACCACACTCTATTCTGTTCTCTGTGTCCAAGTGAAAATTTACATCTTCTTACTGACCTTGAGGTGGACAAGCAGACATTAGGTCATGTGATCATCGGTCCTGAACACACTGCCATCGCTGTATGTCGTTGCAACGGTTTTTTGATTATTCAGCTTGCTTGACTGACAAAGGTATTCTTGTCATGTGCAGATGTAGTTTACACTCCTCTGTTTATTAATAGCTAGCTAGAGGCCATTACGTTTCAGATAGTCATTAATAAAGCCCCAGCTTTGTAAGCTGTCTTTGTTACAGGCTAATTTACCTCCGGATGCCCCCTTGGATTCTGACAGGCAACCTGAGAGAGTTCATTGTTACTTATTCATCGGCCAGACATCAGGTCAGCTCTGTGTTCACATTACACACCGACACTCGATTAGCGAGGCTGTGGTAAACACTGCCTGTATCTGTCATCACCTCACTGAATCTCCCGCCTCAGAGCGCCACCTTTTCAGACTCCTGTGTCCAAGACCTGTCAGCCAAACTTGCTATCTTGAAGGTTATCGTCTCACATCAAGTTCAGTCATTCGAACCGTAGACGTGCTTCTCCTGGTACTCAGACTGCATCCATTTCCCGCTCGCATTTCTGTCGTCGTATTTGAATACCTCTTAAGCATCAAATACTGAATTAAATTGCTGCCTTTGATCATCATTTAAACTGTAATGCAATTACGCCATGTCTGAAAGAACTGATCTGGTTTCAGCTACCAGAGCATGAGGTTTTAGTGCTGATTAGAGATGGTGTGGAGAAGGCAAGAGGCATACCGGAGCATTTTGTGGTGTAGCTGGAGTGTAATTACAGCAGCACCTTGTTCTAAATATCACTTTCTCCGGTCATGAATTAGCTATTAGTCCGTCTTTGAAAGAACTAAACTAGGGGTCAGGGAGTCAGGAGGACATCTAGCAAACAATGTGATCCTTAATATAAACTTTATGTTGTCCACTTGGCCCAGCTGGCTGTGCCTGAGGGAGAGAAGACAAGACGGGCGATCATTGATATGCTACATGACCACCTTCCCTTTAGAAAAAACTTGCCCTTGGTCCAATTTGGCACCTTTCATGATGGCGACCATGTTCCGGACGTAGCCTAAAAATAGACCCCCTCACCCATTATTTGCTGTGGTATTCATATATGTCATGTCCTCTTGTTCCCTTTGTTTCTGACATGCGGTGATTATTGACTCACCATGTACTTTTATCAAATTACAGTTTCCACTTAAATTTTTATTACTTAAAATTTAAATCAACAATTGCCATTTCCCTTGACGATGCCATTTACATTTCAAGCTTTTCTGCATTCTCTTTTTCCTGTTTTTCCGTTCCCCTTTCCTTTTTAATAATTATATGGTCAGTATCCTGATCTTGTGGGATATTGACACGTGGTTGATCTGACCTGTAGTTTGTTTATTTAGCTTTTTGGGATTCAGAAACCTTGTCTAAATTTATAGTTTGCTATGGCATCATGGGCAGTGGCTTCTCTCACTGTTGTGTCAGTTGCCTATGCTTTGTCTGGACAGCATAATTACTTTCACATATTTGTAGATAAACCTTTAGCTCCAGTTTAAAAGAAGGAGCACACAGCACTTCTTTTGACTTACCGGTTACATTTTGGGTAATAATAAATTACCTTTAAACAGCAATTAACATCCTCTAGCTCAGGAAAGATGCGTCTATGCACAAAGAAATCCAAGCCTTGATAGAGCAGAAGTAAACCCACCTGTGTGTGTTTGTGTGTGTGTGTGCGCGTGCGCATGCACCTACATTCCAGTGAGGATCCCCTAGCTATTGGAGTGCCGCTCACACTGCAATGCTGTAACATAAAGCAATTAACCTAACAGCAAGTTCCCACACCTCCTCCCCCTCCACCGGCGAGGGACCCAGGGTTAATTGGCAGTTTGGCTTAGACAATTTGCTGGAATCTGAGGCCGAGTGCAAGGGGCCACGCTCCGCTTTGTAGGAATCTGCTAGGCACACGTACATCACATACATCCCCATGGAACTAGGGTTTTATAAATGACGAGGCCTGCCAAGCAATACTTTACCTCCTATTACTCCATATTAAACGTGTGCAACAAGGACAGTCTCTTGTTTCAAACCTAAATAGAAAAATATACAGGCCAAGAGGTGGCCTACTATTTCATTAGTTAAGAATGGTTTATTGAAATTAGTTTGAATGTGGGACTGCAGTAACATTTGAGGGTAATTATTTGTTCGGTTAAGCTTATAAACGAACAATAATTTACAATTAAATCTTGTACTCAAAGCAAAGCTCTCTCTTTACTCAAACCGATGGAAAATTAATCAGTGGATTTCTATGGTTCTGTGGAGGCTGTGCCGTTATCGTATTCCTACTGCTCTTATTTATATATGTAAAATATCCGTTAATGCAGAGAAATACAAAGAAATGTATTATTCAAGTAACCTTGCAATTAATTTAGCACATGTAGTTCATGATCACTGTTCATGCTAAATTGCTTTAGTGAGAACCTCTCTCCTCTGTCTCATCAGTCATCTGCTACACTCACTGTCAGGACTAATCGACACCCAGCACACCACATCACTATTCAATCAGTATAATTGCTATTAAGTGAATTTAGGAGACTTTTGCTGGATCTTTTGCTTACATGTACCCATTAGGGAATACGCTATGGGAGTTTTGCTCTTCTCATTTGAGTGCTCTATGTCCTCTCATATGTCAACTTTTGAATCAATTAAAAAGAAAACATTTGAATTTAGTTCTAATAAAGGACTATAGTGTATACCAACTGTAAATAGATACTCAGGCCGTACTGATGTTTTGCACTTAATAAAAGGATTTATGCAATGTAATTGTCTATGGTAAATAGTGATGTATAAGCTACTTAAATGCCTGGAACGAGTTCTAAGTTTATTCACCTTCACAACAACAAATTAAAAATATGTCAGAAAATACCAATAATACCAATCAAGGATAATCAAATGCTCGATATTAAATGAGCATGTTTAATTTGTACTTATTGCATTAATTCCATTACTTTAAAAAGTATATTTCATATGTTATAAGCAAAATTCTGATTGCGACAAATTATATATATATATATATATATATATAAACATACACAAACACAAACACTCAGGTGACAAAGTGGCGGATCAGTTATGTGGGCTCAAGTCATGATGCTGCTAATCACATAGAGACACTGGCTGTGTGTGCATTAATAGGGCTTCCTTAGGGCCTAAGCAATGAGTGTTGGACTATGCATGTCTGTTTGCTCCACTGAAATTCTGTATGTTCGGTTTTGATTGGTTTAGATTTTTGTTACATTCTTAATGTAGTAATTGCAGTCCTTCCTATGTAATCATCTGGCTCACATTCAGATGTCCTAACATTTCATTTTTCATTTTACGTTACATTTAAGGTGCTTTAAGGTCCCCTTTAAGGATCCGCGTCTTGGTAAACATAAAACATTCCCTTTTACCCCACAGTCTCCTACTATGAGCTGCAGAAATAGACCTGAAAGTGTTCTGATATGTTATGTAGGTCTGCCTACTTTAAAGATAGAAAATGCATTCGAGTCTAATGGTGATTTTAAAAGAATTTAAAGACAGTAGTAGTTTCAGTGTGTTCCACGTTGGCCTTTGCTATCATTGTGCCTGCTTGGGGTTGAAATGGCCACTGTCAGCACAATAACCTTTATGTCATTTAGAGACAAAAAAAAAAAAAATATTTCACCAAAACCACTTCTCCATCCAAAGGGCCCCACAGGGCTGTGTGGTACACCTGAATATTGCATATCAAATGTATTTTTAGTGTAGTCTGCTACCCATTGGGACTGGTGATTGAGAAGTGGAATAATTATACCTTCTATTAAAAAATTGTGTTACAGTCACTCCTACGTACAATAACAATATAGTAACAATATCATTCCCATTTAGAGGGCATTCAAATCCCAGTGGAAATTATTATTGAGTTGTGCAGCACTGTTTGGATGTGGATGGTCTTTTGAATCACATTTGGATCATATGGAGATTTTCCGGCTAACCTGCCAGATTTCCAAATCCCCTGGTTGTTGGTGTGCAGAGGGAAGCAGCAGCTCGGTCTCTAACCTCACTCAGATAGAGGCCGTTGGAAGTCTGAGGCACCTCTGAGGGGGTTGTATGTGGTTTGGCCTAAGGCACATGTCTCTCTCCTTCCCTCTCTCTCTGTCACTCTCTGTATCTCTCGCTCAATCTCTCTCCCCATTTGTAGGATACCCTGCTGAGCCCCATAATGCTAGAGATATGAGTTCTGCAAGGGGGAAGACTATAGGAACTAGTACTGTTTTGTCTGTCTTTTCTGTCACGAGGAGGAAAGTTATGTAAGATAAAGTTGGATAGATGCTAGACATCATTTATTTGCCTGGCTGTCCTTAAGCAAAGTCCACAGACAATTGCTTTACCAACTTTGATTGAGAATTTGACTGGTTTGTACAGAACCTTGACCTGACTTCTATCACACACCTTAAAAATGCAATAATTACAAAAATAAGCCAGGTCTTATTGTCTAACATCACAAGCCTACCTTACATTTATGTTCCAAAATGTAGTGGAAAGCCCATTAGAAGAACAAATGCTGATGATGTGCAATACAAATACATGTGTTTTGGATGTAATTTTGTTGGGTGTCCACAAACATTTGTCTATATAGTGTACGTAGAGCAGTATTAGTGTAAATGGCACATTGTATATGATTTCAGACAGCCTATAACATGTTCACTCATGGAATTACTTCTTCAGTTGTAAATAATAGCAAGAAAAACATGTTTATAAAGTAATAGAATTAGTGTGATCAACGTAAATATTTACATTCACAGTTACAGCATTTAACAGACTGTGGTAGCCTAGCGGTTAAGGTACTGGACTCTAGACCAGAAGGACCAGGGTTCGAAACCCGCCTCTACTAAGCTACCACAGTTGGGTCCTTGAGCAAGGCCCCTAACCCACCATTGCTTGGGCAGTAAGACTGTATCAATTGTAAGTTGCTCTGGATAAGGGTGTTTGCTAAATGCTGTAAATGTAATGCAAATAAATATGTTACTGGTCAGACAGCACTTACATAATCATGGGCCATCCTGCGAAAGAGTACCAAAAATCTATTAACAAGTGTAATAGCGCTTTAGAACCACAATCTGTGAAGACCAGCGATAGACTTTGGTGGAGTTAGCAGTGACATTAAGTTAAATTAGACTTTGAGACTTTCGACGTTGAATTAGAGTACTTTGTAAAGCCCTATATCTGAACTACTACTATTGATTCTGTACCTGTTTCACGTACTGTCAGGATTGCACACAATTCCCCCATCGTGAGGACTGTTTTACCTTGTTCACTAGGCCTCAACGGGTCTACGTCAGCGGTGTAATAAAAACACGGCCGGCGGTGTGGGAGTAATTAAGTGACTGATGTGGAGAAGAAGCCTTTACAAAGCTGCAGTAAATTGGTCATTCATTAGTAGGGCCACACGGAAGGAGAATTCCAAATAGACAATAGAGCCAATAGTAATTCAATCTAAGCTTGTAGTTACAGAAAACAGTGGGATAATGAACCTCTGGATTACACGCAGAGGATTGAGCCAGGATGGGCATGAGGGTGGGGTGGAGGGAGCATGTGGAGATGTAAAGGAGCATTAGTGGCTCACACGCACAAACACACAGACTGTGCTAATATTGTCACTCAAGCTCTGAAAATATCCCTTTAAACGTCTCTGAGACTCAATGGCTGTTTGACACAGAAATCCCTCAGGGGACAACATTAAAGGTGTAGTTTGTGGCGGGTAGAATGTGATATAAAAAACCAAGGGGGAGGAGCAGAGGACAAAGCTGAAAGAGAGAGAAAGGGAATGTAATTTATAGGCGTCTGAGGAATAGAATTTATTATAGGATCCGCTCTATGCCGCTCAATTGATATGTAGTTGATTTCAAACAACAGCCCCCAGGTGCCCACTGGGGACACTTTTAGATTTTACGCTTGGAAATATCTGTTTAACTCTCCATTTACCAAAACACTAGCCTTACACGTGGGTCCTTGGTGGGGGTGGGAATCGGGGTTCACCCCCTCTCCACCAAGAGCAATAGAAAAACAGCCAAAAGAGAGGAGACATATGTTTTATGGCGTGGGATGATATTTACCACGTAAAGCTCATACATGTTGGGATAATTAAAGCGGGGTAAGCGTAGCGCAGTCATAGAGCTGATGAGGCGGATAAGCTAGTAATAATGCAAAGCAGCTCAGCTGTCATTATGTTCAAAGATTACGGCAATAATAATCATTTTATTCATTAATTGCGGAATCTTTGTACATTGAATTATGTACAACTTCATCTCAAGGCGTAACCATGAATTTACAAATAAACTGTAACTTAACAAAAAAACAAACCAAACAGTATTCTTTTAATCCCAAATATTTGATGTTCAGGGGTTCCCTGAGTTGCACAAAAATACACATTTGGCAAGTGTTACACAATAGAGCTGAGCTGACCTGAGCAGCAATGCTAATGGACAAAACGTTTTGTTTGTCTCTTCCAATACACTATTCAATAAATTACAAAATATATTCAACACTTTATTATGTCATAGGATTTGTGTTAATGACTTTGCCCAGCTGTATGGTAATATACATGCTTTAAGCATACCACAAACATTGAACTTAGGATGGGTTTGTTAGAACTTATCCTCAGTGTAAATCGGGAAGCACCGGTACCTGTCACTATTTTCTTGTGGAGCCATCTTCTGAATGTAGTACTCCCTGAGGACATGGGTTCGACCCCTGGGCTGGGATTGTGACATAAAGCTTGGGTGGTGTCATTTTGGAACTATGTGAATGACTGATACCCTGTACAGAGTGTACCTGTTCTTGGACCCAGTGCATTCCCGGATAATGACCCAACCCTGTCTGTGTTTATCAGATTATATTCTTAATTCTTTACCCTCGTATGTTATTAAAAAATACTCTTGAAGATTGGTATCTGCACTCGGGTGGTCTAATATACTAGCCAATCACAGTGGCCTGGCTTTAAGTCCCAGTGACACTTTGGGGCCCAGTCTGGCCTCCAATGCAGACAAAACTGGCTATGTTTGAGGAAATGGAGGCCAGTCGAGAAGTCACCCCCTGGCACTCCTGCACTGACGCAGTAAGTCTGCTGGGCTTCCGATGAACCAGTGTCCCATGTATGAAATGTGTAGTTTTGTGCAAAAGTCTTAGGTCACCATTAGAATAGATTTATCACCGTTTCAGCAATGGTATAATAAACATATTTAATAGCAAGTCATTTTTATAAGAATACAAAAAGTAAATAAAGGAAATGTGTATGCAGTATTAAAAAAAACCCCTGAAACAATCAGAAAAAACCCAACTTTTATCAGCTACAGTGGCAAGTATTTATTGTGACCTCCCCTTACACTTGAGCAAGAGAATCATCTGGCTGCATCATTAGGAACTGTCTTTTTTGAAGGGCACCAGCCAAGAAACCACTTCTTTCGAAAAAGGAAAAGGAAAAGATATGCCAACCCTAACAAATATTGGAATGATGATCAGTGAGAGTAGTATTATGGAAGTTTATGGAAGTTAAAATTGAAGTTTTACATTTTTGGGTCCAATCACCAAGAATTTGTTATATTTGGTCATTAAATCACTGCTAAAACAGCTAAACTAATGGTGACCTGAGGGTTTTGCACAGGGGACTAGTGTCTAGTTAAGTTTACTAGCACTTCAAAATCCTAAGTAATTCTGACCTTATCAGTTCTTATTCTAGGTGTTGGTAATTTTCAAAGACACTTGGTTTAGAGTCAGAATAAAACAGCAGCATTTGAAAATTTGGTTTGTATTTCTCTGTTACAATGAAATGGATTAGAATTAGAATTATAAGGCTCTAGAGTGGCAGCAGAATAAGTTGAGCTGTTATACAATAAAATATAGAATGACTCTTTTCTATACGAGGTGAAGTGACCCCAGCACTGACTATTGATTGGTGGTGACCGCTTGATGTCCCCCTGGCCTGTGACACTTCAGATCAGAGGGCACTCTTTGAAATCGGGTTGGTGACACCAGTGTCCCAAAGATCTCTGTGAGCGATTTTTGTTTAGAAGGCCAATGTGATTTTTATCTAGATTGATTGGGCTGTTAGTGGGAGGACACAGCCCTGCTTCAGCCACAATGCATTTTATATGATATAATGTGAAAGCTGCCAATACCGTTGATTCAGTCAGAAGTGGCTTTTTGGCAGTTAAAGCGGGAGGCCGAAGGTCAGCTAGATCTATAAATCTCATATATAGAGTTATGATTGTCCTGTGCCTGTTTAGGTACTCTGTAATAATCTAATTGTCATTCAGAACTTTCTACTTGGTGTGGATTTTGACCCTGCCAACTAAAACGGGCTACAGAAATGTAATAATACAGGGAAAAGTATTTCAGTTTAGCCTTTTTCACCAAGACTATACTAAATTCTCAAAATCCTAATTAAAATACTAACAGAAGGATGACTGAATTATTATTATTACAGCCTTAGGCAAAAAATAAGGAATCCTCTGGACAAATCACAAGTTTTGTTGTGAAACTTTTTTATTTGTGAAATAATTCGCAGTAGGAATCGAACTTGAATGGAAAAGATTTGTTCAATCCAAGCATAATGTATCATACATAAAACAAATTTAGCAATTTTATTTATTGTAGCAGCTAACCATCTTTTTTTATTGTTGTTAAGAATTTAACTGCTGCTTATCTTGCTTTGATTAGAACATCCTGTCCCAGTATTCATGGCGAGCATGGGGCCTGAACAGATCACCAGTCCACTCCAGGGCTGGGTAGCGGTTGTTGTTGCAGCGTTGTCCCTTTTCTCAGACCTGGGCTTGACCTGGGTGAAACTTGAACCCATGTAACTGCAGTTGTGGGCTGGCAGATTTCCACTGCACCAGAGAAGGAAGCTTCGATACCCATTATAACAACAGTGATTTGTTTATGTGTGGTCATAAATATCCAATCAATGCTGTAGATCTACAAACATAGAGCAGGAAGTTCATCATTTGTGTGTGTGCAGACTTCCTTACTCTCATGTTCCTTACAGACTTGCTCGTTAGCTCACGTTGGGACTAGAGACTGTTCTACCTTGGTTGATTTGTTTAGAGAATTGTTTGTGTAAATTTCTTACACTTGTGTGCTGCTTATTCGTCTCAATTAATCAATGCATTTTGACTTCCATCAAACAAAACTGCCATGTTTAACACTATCCTCCTAAGTGTTATGGCTGTTTACTATACAGGGTCATAACAGTACATTACTGTTTTTTCTATAATAATTGTGAATTACAAAAACATCTGACAGACAAACAGATAGACAGACAGACAGGTAGATAGATAGATAGATAGATAGATAGATAGATAGATAGATAGATAGATAGATAGACAGACAGACAGACAGACAGACAGACAAATTGAATTACAATATGAAGGTTGGATTTAAATAAAAACAATATCAACTATAAATAATAAATTGAGCTTTAATGAGCTAAAGTACAGAACCACAAATGTTGAGTGGGTACACAATCCCATGAGTGCACACAAATATGCACACACTCACATACACAGATCTTTACATGTACATGTACCACAGTTTGTTACAGTCAGTCATCAGTTCCTCCCTGCATAGATCTAAAGAGCCTAAAGGCTCTGGGAATGAAGGATTTTCTGAGTCTGTCTGTTCTGTGAAAGTAGTCTTCCACTAAACACACTTCTCTTTTTCAGAAAAGTTGTAGTGGTGCAGTGGATGGTCTTGATTGTCCATAATATAAAGCACTCTGCACATGGTCCTTTTTCAGTAATAAGTGATTCTAACTCTGTTCCAACCAACCTGGCAGTTCTTCTGACCAGTTTGCCCAACTGTGTTGCATTCTTTTTCTTAATGCTGCCTCCCCAGCACGCCAGAGCATAGAAGATATTGCTAGCAACCACAGACTGATAAAACATCTACAGATGTTTCCCACATATGTTGAAGGACCCTAGCCTAAACAATAGATTTTAGACAATTTTAGACTATTTTTTTACAATAGAAACAATTTTTGTTTCTTTCTGTATATGTTTTCCTTACATTCTGACCAGTCTAGTGTTCTTACCACCTCCATACTAGACTCCGCAATAGAAACAATAGAAACCGGACACAAGGGAGACCCAGACCTATAGAAATCACCAACATCTAGACTTATTAGTATTAGATGTGTTTAACTGTAGATGGTTCAACTGGCACCAATGAAAATAGTCATCAGTCAGGGTCGTATATTCTGTCATTCTTTATACACCTAGCAATTAGAATGACATTAGAGAACGTTTGCATGTGACAAGTCTCTGAATTGTAATTGAAGTCTGAGGTGTAAAGTGTAAACAGGAAAGGGTAAAGCACAGTCCCCTGTGGTGCTCCATTGTTGCTAACCACAGTCTCTAAGGTACAGTTTAGACTTCCACTCATGTTATCAGCAGTATCAGTGACAAATTAATGTATTGTTTGCATTGTTTTCCTGTGATATTACACCATGTTCAAATTGCAGTAGCTTAAAAAGACCATGGTAAAGTCCAGTCGATGTCCATTTCAGGTGGACATTGGAACAGAGGGGTGGAGTTGAGTATGGATGTCCTCCCGGAGTCTGCATGGGTTACATAAGGTGTTATGTTTTTCACCCACAGTCCAAACATAAAACTGTTAATGCTACAGATGATTATGCGTCTTCTCATAAACCTAATGCATCTTCTGCTACTGACAGTATCGAAGTCCCACACTATTGACCATGAGTCCATTATAACTGTGGAAAGCATCCTGTGTTTTTCATTTAAGCTTTGTACAAACATATGCCAGTCATTTATTAATACCAGCAGATGTGGGAGTAGTTAAAGTAATACTGAAAAAAGAGAGATGTCCAGTTATCATATTAACCCGAATATAAAAAAATCATTAGCCACTTTATTAGGTACACAGACAGCTCACATGCTCACATGCTAATCACATGGCAGCAACTCAGTTCTTTTAGGCATGTAGACATGGCAAGACAACCTGATGCAAAACCGAGCATTAAATGGGGGATAACGTTCGTTTAGGTGACTTTGAATGTGGCATTGTTTTTGTGCAAAAGTGTGAGTGTTTCAGAAAGTGCTGATCTACCGGGTTTTTCTCACACAGCCTTCTCTAGGTTTTACAGAGAGTGCTCTGAAATAGAGAAAATATCCAGCAGGCAGCACTCTTCACGGTACTCCCAATGACCTCCACATTCACTAGATCTCAATCCAATAGAGCAGCTTTGGGATGTGGTGGAACACAAGATTCCGATCATGGATGTGCAGCCGACAAATCTGTGCGAAGTCAAAATGAACCTCTAAGGAATGTTTCTAGAATCTAAAACAATTCTGAAAACAAAAGGGGGTTCAACACAGTACTGGCAAGGTGTACCTAATAAAGTGGCCAGTGAGCGTATAGGGTAACTGTGCTATGAGAGAGCCTCAAACCTATACCAGAATTTACATTTAGCCATTTGGCAGAGGCTCGTACAACTGATAGAATCTTACAATCCAGACAATTGTGGATAAAGAACCCAATGGGAGTAGATTGACAGAGATTGGATTTAAACTTTGGACCTTCTGGTCCACAGTGCAGTAACTTTCGCAGAGCTCTGTAACATCACCAATCAATGTTCAGTTTATGCATGCCCAACCTGGTTTTGAACCCACATCCTCAGAACACCTCAATATGCAATATGAGCTAATAGTAAGTAAGAGATGGCAATCACAGATTATTATTGGTAAAATGGCACTTATACAAAGCTAGTTCCAACAAATGGTATGCACAGAGCCTTCACGGCAGATTGCAGTATAGAGAGTTGTAAAAATCAATAGAAGAATGCACAAGCACTTTGAGAATCCATATGCATTATTTAGCCTTCTTCTCAAAAGTTACTTTAACAGAAACATAATAACCATATTGTTTTATGCCTGTCTCCCTTCTGAGAAGTGTTATGCAACATCTGATGTACTGTCAATTAGATTCACTTGGAAATCGATGGTTTTCTTCAGCAGTCCACAAAGAACCGACATTCTCAGTCTCAGTTTATAAGCATACTAAATAAATGACTCTGAGACAGGTGTATTAAATGATATAAGTAAATAAACATTACAGTACATTGTCGGTACTTATTAATTGTATCAGATATATTTAGGCAATTATTTTTGAACGATTATACAAGAAACAAGACTTTCAGGGACATTACAACATGGTCGTAGAGGAATTTTTTTTAAGTCAGAAAGCTGGACAAGCACTATAGCAGACATATTTCTCTTCAGTTTTAAGATTTTTTTGCAATCACAAAGTTACGAGTACCTTTCTAAGTTTGCCTGCTATAAATATAAACAATGAATACAGTACAGGCTGCATAAAGTCCTTTGTTGGTCTGTAATACAGATGCTCCTCAGTTTATGATATTTTGACATTACGATGGAAATCCAATAATACACATTAATACACATTCTGTATTAATTCACACCGTATTCCCCCCCAGTATGATACTCTCCAGCAGATGTTGTGCATCTGGACAGAAGCCAGTTGATGAGCTGGGCAGCAGTGCCTTCAGTCCACCAATGGATTAACCATTTTGTATTCAATATTCATTAGCGTAAACAAGATATTTAACCCTATATATTTATTCAACCATTTATGAAACTGACTTTGTGTTAAATTTGGCCAACAGTAGGTTAATGTAAGTGTTTTTTTAAGATACTGTATATACAACAACAATATGCTGCTCACAAAATTAGGGGATACTTCAAAATGAATATTCCATAATGAAATATCCCCTTATTCTGTGAGCAGTAATATATATATATATATATATACTAGAGCAAAGTCTGCGTCAAGACCAAGACCAGATTAAAGTTTTTTTTTTTTACTGTACAACAACGAAACAAAGAAAACAGAAAACATTTAATTAGTTTGTAATTCACTTTACATCCAATATAATTTATTAAACATGCTATTAATAAATAATATTATCTTTCATCATATCATGAAATAATATATAGCCTAAAATAATTATTAGTTATTGTTATATTATAGTCTTAGATAAAGAAGGGAATGTAACTTCTGAAGCAAGTCTAAAGTCACTACATAATGTAAACTGAATATAGTTAACAACATCCATTCTTTTCATTTTTTGTAATTAAATGTAAAAACATTAGAATAACATTTCATCCTGCCCTCAAACACTATACTAAGTAAAGTTACCTGACGAATATGAACACAGACACCGTTTTACCATCAGAATGTTCAAAATAAAATACGTTCATCTTGACTGGATATTTCATGAGAAATGCAGTGACTTGTTTTTCACTGTTAGTCAGTCCTGAGTGCAGAATTGATTTAGACGTAGAGAAATGACTATGGATTGAATGGCTTGAAGATATCCAAATACGATACAAAGTTGTTCAGTTTATAACTAACATTACCTCAGACAAAAGCATCGGACTCGACTGGTCTTAACAACAACATCCAAGTCCACCTTATCCTGAGACTTAGACAAAACCGAGAGAAAATGTGTTAGGAGGCCTACCTCATGCTCCGGCTCGATCCGCCGTTCTCGCCAACTGCCGCTATAGAGCAATCGTGAGGCGGATTATATTTGGTGTTTAATTGAGGAACGAACACCTGGCGTCTCTGCCATATAAGTATGAGCCCCAGCATTGTTCAGGGCCACGTCGTCATTCGCTCGCGTCACTATATGCGCCATAGCGAGCGCTTAAACCGCAGCACGTCGCCTTTATTGAGTAATTAGCTGCCTGGCTGAAGCACGTCACGACTTATCTCTACTGAAATTAGCCGGTGACATCCCGGGGCGTACAGAGCCGACGTATGTGTAAGGGGGAAACCCCTGAGGTTTCCCTTCCTGTCCTCACTCGGCTCCTATCGAGCCTCACTCCAGCCGGCTTGTGCGCTCCAATTGATGCGTCCTGGCTCCACTTCCTCGTGCGCTTGTCGCTCGCCCGAGCTGGGCACTGGTCCCCTGACGTCACTCAATTTGGGAGGCGTTCACGCTCCCACCAGCTGTGGGTGCCATTCCTGTTCGGGATGCTTTGCAGCTGTGTGAATTTTTTTGTAATTTGGAGAGCCTTTTGCTCTGCCTCTTTTGTTATTTCCCCATTATTATTATATGTTGTGAGGTCCCTTCTTTCCCGCATCCTTGGGTCGAAACCTGGATCATAACATAATTGATTTTGAGCCCATCAAACACTGGTAATTTGTGTCCTTTCAGATCATATTTGCCGGTAATAAAAGAAAAGAGCCTAACTACGACAAGTGATGTTCTTTCAGCACGCTTTTCTGCGTCTGAGTTATTGGTTAATTTCTGAAGAAAATGTTATCCCATTGTACCCTTTAATCATATCTGTGGTACGCATCGCTTGGTGACTCTTGATAACACTGTGGTGAATATGCAATGCTTTCTTTTGTGCTCACTGATATACATTCGTAATGGGAAAGGGAACAAAAGCAGATGGAGGACAAATTTGCTCCTCTGCAAATAATATCAATCGCTTGTCACATGATTACCGCTGAATGGAAATGTAGCGACTTCTTAGCTTTTGAATTTGAGCTTTATTAAAGGAGTCTACAAGGTATCAATTTGATTTTTTCTTCTCCCTTTATTAGTTACACGGCGTGGTTGATTTTCTCTTGTTTTGCTGCACTGCGCCTGAAGACCGCTGCAAATCCAACTGAATCGATGAATTTAAATATCACCAAATGGCCTGTGCTAAGACAGAGAGCGAGGTGGCTTTTTAATCCTTGATGTAGAAACAGGTCGGCGCTTTTCTGCCGACGCCTGCAGCTTTTCCAGTGATGGATACAGTATTAGAAGTTTCTCGATTAAGCGGCGTTTCACACTGCATAGATTCCTATTTAAAAGTCTCAAGACCCATAATTATTTATTGATGTCTGCTTCAATCTACATTCTGCCTTGAGAGTGTGGTCCACATTGCCTAGGGGAACCTGTTTACGATGCACATTCGTTCACTCACTCCTGTAATAGACTCAGTGGGAAGAGATGCAGATCGGCAGTAGGCCAGAAAGTTTGCCAAAATTGCCTTGAGTCGCAGATGTCTTTACCTGCGAGTCCCATTGCTCCCCAAAGAAAGAGAAAGAACACAACACCGCAATAAGTAAAAGAAGAAGTAAAGTGAGTGGTTTAAACGCTGCGGTTGAAATACAGGACTAATGAATCACATCAGGGTGTCCTGGGCCATACTGCTGGCTAGATTCACAGGAAGCTGCTTACTTGCCATCTTGATCAGTAGCCGTACTTTGGAAGTCTTTTAACTTTTCTTTCTTCCTTCCATTTCATTACGTCTCTTTGTTCTTTTGTGTGCAGAGTCAAGGTTGAAGTCAGCCTGCGCTCTCTGCATTAACACAGATACGACAGGCCCTCGGGTAAGGGAGAGATGAATGGGTCGGCCCGCACACATTAACCCAATCCTATGCTGTGCATTTGGAATAGAAGGAGAAAATAGGCTTTGAGCAAATAGAAAAAAGTATTTGGAACAAGACGGGAACGATGGATGAATGAATAATGTGCAGGATGTGTTTTATAGAGACAGTCTGTGGACAAAGAGCAACAGGTATCCATTCTGAGACAAGCGATGGTAAGCATAAAACTCAGGTTATGGACGCATATTAACTGTATTTGCAATTTTAACTATATTTGGGTGCATATAATGATTTTACGAGTCAAGTACACTCAGTCAGAAAGTATTCTTTGGTCCATTTTTATAGAAGCTCTGGCAAATAGGAGGGATTAGTGATTTAAGAAAATCTAATTTCAATATTTAAGGAATATACAACAAACATAATAGGTTTGTTGTTTTAGCAGTGGTATATTGGCCACATATAACATATTCAGGAGTTAGTATTTGTCAATCCAAAATACTATTATCTCTATTATATCCATTAAAACTCATACAGATTTATTCCAATCTTTCTTGGCTGCCATTTTTTTTTTTATCCGCTTGTTCTTAGAGTTTCGGGACAGCCGGTTCCTATCCAGTGGCACACTGCGCAAGGCAAGAACAACCCTAGACAGGGCACCAACCCAACAAAGGGCACAAACATTCACACACTCAGGGCACTTTGGAAACAGTAATTTACCTAACCTAAATTAAACCCAAAACTTCAAGTGCACCATGCTCAGTAACCAAATGAACTAAAATTCTTTGACTGTGCCACAGGGGTAACCTTGTTCTGGGTTTTGCTCGCGATACTACAGGTTTCAGTCTCCATGATGAGATCAAACCCTGATATTTGTAGAGGAGCACAACCCTATGCTGGGGCAGCACCAAGGGGAAGTTGGCACACAGAGACAAATGGAACAGAAGACTCAACTTAAGAGTAGATCATGCTGACTGGGACTTGGTAGCCTCAGGCACAGACAGACATGAGCCATGAGCTCTTGTTTGATGGAACAGGGTAGCCTTGCCATGAAGTGATGGAACGCCTGTGAACCCGGGGACTTGAGCCCTAACGATTAGGCCACTCTTGTTTGTTTCTGACCTCTGTTGAGGATTCTCATTCTGCGGATTATAATTCAACCCTGTTGATTTGGGCAAAGCAAATGCTGGACTGTGGTATCATAGGGATTAAAGAACTGGACTATAAACCAGTAGGTCCATGTTTAAAATCCAACCTCTGCCAGGCCGACACTGTTGGATCCTTAAGCAAGACTTTTATCACACAAGTGCTTGAAATCGAACATTGTTGTTAGTTGCCCTGGATAAGGGAATCTTCTAAATGATGTAAATATTTTTACTCTTTTGGTTTTCAAAAGAAAGTTGCAGTTTATAAAAAAAATTTGACTGCAATGTAAAAAATGTCAGATATTACTATCGTTGTGGGGACAATGTACTATAAGTCACACCCCATTTGACCTAAGGCATACCTTTTTGAAACTACCATAGTACCATGGATTGGACTTGATTGTCCAGAACATCCCAAAGTTGCTTTATTGTGATCTTGGGAAATTTTATGTGAGGTAATACCTTGGATGTTATGACTGAATGTTACTGATGTATATTTCAAATGTTTTGAACATACACATTGGGATAAACAGACTTTCATTTCCGGTCCTCTTCTTATCCTGTTCCCTTCATTTTCCTGTACATAGGCAAAGTACTGCTAGCCAACCCACAAGTATTTAGTGCAGGTAGCTTGATTGTTCCCTAGCAGCTACAGTGGGGTATAAGTTCCAGCTTTTTCTGTCATGTTAACTGCAGTCAATCAATGGCTGGAGGTCAGGGGCTCTTGATGTAGGTGCGAGCTTAAAGAGAGAGAGGGTGAGAGAGTGTCTAAGATTCATTTTTTTTCATCTCTCAACGCACACCAGTCAGTTATTTTTCTTCGCTTAGCTCTCACCAATCTAAGTGAATATTGATCAGATGCCTTAATGCAAACCTGTCAAATTAATTTTGTGCAGAGAAAGCTATGACTGCTCCAAAATTGCCTCAGCAGTCGAGCGGCCGGACTGAGCCTGCCAATGAATTTTAATCATCATCCGAATGGAGTACAAACCGTTCACTTTCTGTCTCCTTCACCTTCTCTACATCATTATAGTTAGGAAAGGGGAAGGAAGGAATGCGTAAATCTGCATTACCTTAATTCATATTATGATCCATATCCTACAGCGAACATGCTCACTTTGAGATGTCACTAGTTAAGCACAATAAGTTTTCATAAAGAGGGGGATTTTTAGACGACCTGCTCATGCCAACATAATTGCAAGCGTCTGATTGTGCAACAATTTATTTTGAAGGGGACCTACATTCATAAGTAGTTTATCAAGTCTATTTTAAGTAATTCTGAAGATTTTAAGAAAGACCACATGTCACAACTTGTGGGTTAAACTGATATTGTATATGAATATTGTCATGTCAGTGAAATAAATGTAAAATTGAGAACAACTTTATTTTAAATACATCAAAATTTGGTTTAATATGCTAGCCCACCATTGCAGGAACCCAATGTCGTGACGGTGCTCTATGGTTATATCAGGTACTAAAATAACAGGTTCATATACTTTAGGTACCCTCAGAGATTATATATATGATTCTTTTTAATTGGTCCAGTATAATACTTATTAGACTTGCTTAAAAATCTGATAATATATGCAAAATCTGAATCAATATAAAAATCTTCTAATTAAATATTCCCTCATTTTTGTGAGCTAAAACATCATTTTAAAGCAAGTCCAAATTGTTCACAAACTTTGACCACTGTATATATATATATATATATAAACATTTTATGAAGGATTAATGTAGCTAACTGTTCTACATAACTACATAACACACCCATCCAGATGCTATTGAGAATGTTAAAGTAGTATTGTTTTTTGAGATTTTATATTTTCCTCATGCCCTATTTACTAAGTTTATCTCATCATCAACGTGATCTGAATAATATTTTGAAGAAACATCCATTGTATCTGTTATATTTTTAGAGCGTGTTGCAGCAATAAGCTAGAAAAAGAAATACTTGCAGAAACACCCCAAGAGAGACAGTCTCAGTCTTAGTGAAGACGATAAGCCCCCTGTGGTGTGGCGGGCAGATTTAATGTGCTGAGAACAAAGTGCTGGAGATGGGTGACGAGCCTGCTCTCAAACAGTGGAGACATAATGAAGCGAATAACACACACACCACACACACACACTACACACACACACTAAATCCACATCATTGCGTACACAAAAGTTCAGCTCTGGAGAACACCTTACCTCTGAATCCATTCTGGGCCAAAGTTACACATGAAGACATGAGAGAGACTATATTATCAAAAGAACAATTTTATATAAAACTGAACTGTGTTGCAATTTCACTATAACAAACCCCAAACTAGACCAATTATAGACTAATCTGGTACAGAACCAAGTTTTCAAGCTATTTTGTCTATTTGCGTTTGCATACAAACTGCAACAAAAAGGCATTTACACGATTCTTTGTGACTGCCAGTGTAGAATATTTATTATTAATGGAGTGTTGACCTGACATTTTCTGAGTTAAATTGGTGATCCTGTTTAAATATGAATTTATACCATTTTATGGCCAACAAAGCTTTAAACTAAACAATACATAGCTCAGATCTAGATCCCAAAGACAGAGACAACTTATATTCTTGTAAAATTACAGTTGTGTAGAATGGAATAGAAAGGTTTTTGATAGCTTACTTGTCGTTCCTGATATTTACTTTACTTATTTTATTAAATATAATTATATACTTTTATCTTCTATATTTTTTATGTATATTAATATTTTTTCTCTAGTTCTATGTTATCTATTGTGTTATGCTCTTCATAATTCAATATTTCATTTATTATAGTCTATATACAATATAATACAAATAATACAATATTATTTTAAATATGTTCTCTCTTTCAATTTTCACATTTAGATTCTTTGTATTGAAACTATTACTATAAATTAATTAGGTCATTTTAGTTTTTCTTTAGTATTTCTACATTTACCTTTAATAATCTTAGCAGACTCGCATATCCAAAGTGAGCATGTTAAAAAAAGGCTTGGCAAAGGTGGGCTTTCAACCCTACAGCCTCTAGTCCACAGTGTTAGTTTATTAACTGCTAATCTACCACAGTTTCTCTGCTGCCATAGGCTTGCTCAGTTATGGTTGTGGGCCTAGATATTTGTAAAAACATATATTTACCTTTTCAGTTTTGAACTCAGGACCTTCTGTCTCAAAGTCCAGTATTTTAACTGGTACACATTACAGTCTCAAGGAGACTTTGAGATAGAGAAGAGAAAAAGAGAGAAAGATACTTTTTTTTTTACACTTATGGGCACACCAATACAGCATTTTACAGTTTTTCTAATATCACTTCATATCTTGTTTTTTATTTTGTTTGCCCTTCCTTTACAAGGCTAAATTAAAGGACCAATAAGTAACTTTTACAAGCTTGTGTGTTGTGTTACTCTGTGTAACTGAGAAGTACAGTGAAGCATTGTGGGTATTATGTTTTTGATTGAGCCTTTGTGTTCTTCTAGCCAAGAGATTGTTTTCTCATGGGAAGGAAGCTTTATGTTGCATTGCAGTGAGTGCATCCCATCTCTTTTCGACTCTCGCCATTTTTTATTATGAAGATATAATCCTGAAAGTAGTGAACAGCAGGTCCCAGGTCCACGTAAGTCTTCTGGTTCAAATGTAACACATTCGTAAAAGCAATTGTGTTTACCAAGCATTTATTGTGTTTACTAAGCATTAATATCTTTACACCCCACATCTGTATACACAGCAGTACTCGAAAACTCCAGCCTACTTGCTGTTTTTGACAATATTTTAATAAATATTTATGTTTATGCATTTGTTACTGCTGATATCTTTGTCGATAGATATTGTTGATATTATTATTATTATTAATGTGTCACTGCTATGAGATACATTGAGATTATTTAATAGTTACATTTTCACCTGACTCAATTTAAAGCATTGTTGTGTTCATGAAATGTTGTACCTTCTGTTTTTTTTTGGACCTGTTTTTTTCCCTCTTTCTTTCTCTGCTAGTGAAAACAATCAATGGTATCCTACATTGGTGGGACTCAGCCAGCAGAGACCTGCTGTAGGCTTTGAGGCAGTCTGGGTAAATTTGTCGAGTCTATAGCCCAGTCAATTCTGTAGCCTCCAAAGTGATTCTTGATTTAAGCTCTCCAAATTGAACATTTATTTTTCCACAGATTTCTAGCACATATCAACATTTGCATAGATGCGAGCCATTGCGTCCCGCCCCCTTCTCTCATGGGGCGAGGCGGGAGAGGAGAGGCCTTCATTTCAGTGTTAGCATTTGCGGTGAGCAAATGGAAATGTAGTTTTAGCCTGGCACTGAAGATTGCCTTCCTGTCAGATGAAGATTTCCATTACATTTGTGCCTATTTGTTTCTACCAGACTGTAGCCAAGAGGGAATAGTGCTGTGCAACTTAGAGTCCTTTTCTACTTTGTTTTTGAATAAAGATGCAGGGAGGCACGCAGGGGACAAAGGGAAGAATACAAATTAATTTTACGGCAGTGCACTTGTGCGTCTCCCTCTGCTTTTACAGCGTAAGCATTTTTTGTTGACTACTGCATAGTATCTTTTATCGTTCACATCTGGATCTAAACTGAAATTTAGCTTGTCTGTGTTTAAAAAAAAACTGGTAAGACATAAGTTATTATAAGTTCATATTTTGAAAGATATGTCACATGGTAGCAACGCATGTAGTCAGCTATTCTAACTAGTGCATCTGATTTCACACACTTGTAGGCTTTTGTATAAGGTCAAGCACATGCTACTGATGCAGATCCTGAGACTCAAATGAAGGGGGAATCCCCTGACACAGGACACAAAGGCAGCTAGACAATCCTGACATAGACATAATACAAACTAGAGCAGCATAGTAAGTATTGTTTCCCAGTGCACCCAATGGTTTGTATCCCGCCTCTGGCAACGTGAAGTTTGTCTGTCAGTTTGGAATGGCAAAGTGAGGCCCCACTCATGAGGGCATGAGGATGAGGTTCATGGATGCATACGTGATTCTCCTCCCACCAGAGGGTCTTTGTTGTACAGCGCTGTCCAATGGTCTTAGGCCACCATTTAGCAATGATATACTGACCATATGTAACATACTGCTGATGAGTAGACCTTAAAAACTCAAACCTGTATTCTCCATTATACTCTTCTCCACTGATATTCATTCCGATCTTTGTGAGCTTATGAAAAAGTGACCTCTTTTCTGCTACCCTTCCAAAAAGACCATGCCTTTTCAACATTCTTTGAAATCTTAAATAGTCAACTTGGCATCCTGAAGAAGCAGCCAGATGCAGTGTAAGGGGACCTTTTTTGCACAGTACAGTATGTCTGTGTGTTAGCCTCCAGGACCCTATGATTCTCTGAAGTTACTCAGATCACGAGGCTGGATCAGTAGCGTTGCATACCTGACCACTGCATACCACGCCCCCACATAACAGTAATATATCTATGCAAACACGTAAAAACACGGTAAAACAAGTGAAGCTTTACAAACTCTGACAAAAGAACTGCTTGTGTTTTTGTGTAATGTATTGTTAAGCCTTATGATTGGACTCTGGAGTGTTACAGATTGGACCAGAGGGTGCTATCATATGAAATAAATATATAAGTGTAATTTCTCACTTGTTTTCTTATCAGCAATTGGTGGAAACTGTACACAAACACAATCAAAATCCATACAGGCATGTCTGGTGTAGAAAAACATGTGGATCAACCCCATGTAACACTTGATGAATTGGTTTTGAAATATATGAAAACCTTATAGATACAGTATGAAACTCCATATGAAAGGCTGTGATTTTGAAACGAGATATTCAGCATTATTCCACATATTTTTAGCTATGTAATCTATATATTCTTAGTTCTGTAGTACCAAATAAATGTTTCTCTTCTGTTTTAAACCCACCTTTTCCTGTCAGGGCAATGAGTGCCCTGAATGAAACTTTTAAATAAAAAGATGATTTTAAATTGATAGTTGATTTAAATATACAACAAAGAGAAAGAATTTGGTGGGTTTCGTAAAGCAAGCCTTGATCTTTGACTAGAGTGCCTGCTCTTACCTTAATTGTTTGCAACTTTTTACACAAGTTGGGTTTGTTCAAACTTGCAACACGTCGCATGAGCGGTTACGCGGAGGCACTTTGTTAAATCAAGCTCCAGATCCTGGCAGGCTGACTGAGTCGATATGTTTTAGCAGTATATAAATTCTTCACTGAGTAGGAAATGTGGAGATAGATGGTGTGCTGTAGCAAAGACAGATGCTGGATGTCAGAGACAGGATACTGACAATGAGCAAACGCATTCAGTTTCATGGCTGTTGCATGTCTGTGTCATCGTGTCTCTCTCTCTCTCTCTCTCTCTCTCTCTCTGTGGAAGTGACAGACTCGTACAGGCGTTCCATTGCCCCTGTAGTTATTGGTTCTGGAAACCATTTTTAAGGCATTGGCTTGTAAAGGAAGCATAAGAAGGATATTTGATTTTCCCCATCTGCAGACACTGTGTCGTCTCTTCTAAATGACTGAAAGGCATCAGTCTAAGAGGGAGACAGAACGTTTAAGAGCGCCTTATTGTCTTTCTCTAATTGTTTCCTTTCATCTTGAGAGAAATGAGTTTTGCTTTGCGTCTTGCACGTCTGAGAGAGCACATGTGATATTGTATCTTATTATAGACACAACCAGCTGAGGACAGATGCAAACTGGTGTTTACACAGCTGTGTGAACAGGATCGCTTCTGCTCTTCTGCTCCCATGCTTTCTTATAATACGCTTATGTGCGACACTGGTAAATCATAAACTCTAAATTCAGGCGATGATATGTCAGTAGCAGAAGTGTCTTCTTACCCCAAGTGTCATTGTCTTTGCTTCCTAGATACTGTAATTACTATGTGTGTTGAATATTGATGGAAAAAGCTTGTTTAACCGGCATATACCGGGATTTTTAAATACAATGCCAGATGAGGTAAATGTATTTCAGTGGTATAATGTTATACTGTTGTTGTGGAAAGTGAAAAAAGTGGATCATGAAAGTAAATGTTTTTTCAGTCTTCAGTAGCTTCAAGTCAATGATACATGAAGGGATTTTTATCCATTTTTACAGCCATCTTTAATGTTTACAGAGAAGGGTCTGGACAAGAGAAAGTGTGAGGGCAGTTCTCTGGGTTGACTTGTTGAAGCCAAATGTCAGAGAGAATGACCAGACTGGTTTAAGCTGTTAGAAAGAAAACAGGAACTCAAATAACCACTAGTTACAATCAAGGTAGGCGGAAGAGCTTCACTGAATGTAAACATGTAAAACCTTGAAGCAGCTGGGCTACAGGAGAAGGAGGGTGCCACTCCTGTTATCTAAGACATGCACCTGAGGTTCTCCAAAATTGGACAACAAAAGATTGTGAAAACTTGAGATGAAAACTTGAAAAAAAGGTGAGAAGAAACTCGGGTGGTATTGCCTTCCTGTTTGAGAATTAAGACATGAAAGTATGGATCCATCATTTGGGACCCTTAGCCACAGCCAGTGTTAGTATTGTTGCTGACCATGTTCATTCCTCTATGACCATAGTATACCATCCTCTTAAGGCTGCTCCCAACAGAATAACACACCAAGTCACAAGGCTTAAACCATTTCAGAATGACAATGAGTTCACTGCACTCTAATGGCCTCCACAGTCACCAGATCTGGGATTTGATCACAAAGACTAAAGGCAGTGCTGAAGGAAAAAGGTCCAACCTATATCAAGCAAGGTGAACCAGTGAGAGTAAATAGGGATAAGGGAGGGAGCACTCATCCGGGGTAAACACAGGGAGCATAGGCTTTCCCAGTTTGGGACACCAGTCCATTTCAGGCCTCCCCTCCACCAGACACAGCAAATCATGACTTCATGTGTCACCCTACCTGGCCTGAAGACATCACAGGGGCCCAAATCCAGGTCCCAGTAGTGATGCTTGATTAGGTACTAAATTGCTGCACAAGCACCAAGTTTTCATTTTTTTTGTGACTGTTATACAGAAATAAATTGTCAAGTCAGTGGCAAGGCTTGTAACCATAAATAGCATGTACCACAGTTAACAATAGAAATGAATAATAAGTGAAAGCAGATGATCACCATAGTTCTTATATCAGGACAGAATAAAGATCAGGAAACAGTGGAAACCTCATTAAAAAATGAAGCGTTAAAACACTATTTCTTTGAATGCTGTCATTATTTAGTTTCCTGTTTTGTTACTTTGCTACGATTTTATTGTAGTAATCAGAATTACCTTTCTGAGTGAATAGAAAAGAGGTGTTTTAGAAGCGAAAACATTCATCTGCATTCAGCACTTAGCTTATGATCACTTTTATGGCTGCAGAATTGAACATGGTGATTTAATCCCTGAGGTATTTCAGGGAGCGTGTAATGTTTTTTGCACTGGAATGCAAATACTCATGAGGGTTAAGACAAGATTAAAGCAATCGTTTGCACCGGTGTGGTTTTATATGCATTACGGATCATTAGGCAATCCACCAAATCTAGACTTTGCGCGTGATGCTGATTTGTAGAGGTTGAGATGAATTATAGTTTTGAAAAAGCTATCTTGGTGACTTTATGCTCAGAGTCTGATGGCCTTTAGTTCAGATCTGTGTAAGGTTCAGCGTTTTGTCGCATTTCTGCATCTGACTAAGATATAATTATATATATATATATATATATATCTCAAAACGTGCCAGACGACTTTATTCCTGCATCCAGCAGCAGGGATTCGAGCATAAGCCTGCAATTTAAATTATGGATAAAAACACAGTGAAGCGCTTTTCTCTGATATTGTGTCGGCCCGGTGTAATAACACTTGCTATGACCCCCATCATTTTGGCCCGTCACATCCAGCAATGGGTTTTCAGGGTGACTGTCATCCTCCATTTGCATCAGTGTGCTTTGCCATTCAAGAGAATATGACATAGCTGTAAAGCAATCTAGAGGACTCTTGGAATTAATTTGAAGAAGCTGTCCAATGAATCGGATTCAAATGCACAGGGACATGTTTTCCCATGCATTATTGTAAGATGTCCCCGACTCGTTAATGGGGGAAAAATGGCTTCTCGCGTTTAAAAGGGCTGGCACCCCAACTTTACATATGCAAAAAGAGCAAGGGTAAATTCATGGACCTGGTGGGAGCCAGACACAAAGCAGACAGCACAATAAAAAAAAGTCATTTGGCTTTGTAAGCTCCGGGCCTTCCTCACATTCAATTTCACATTTTACAGAATCTAAGTAGATAATGTGGGACCACTCGAAACAGATGGTCTTCACAGGAACAGATGCGAGCATTTTGAATATATTATATAGAATCTGAATATAGTCATTTTCCACTTTTAGCTATGATTAAAGCACATCCGTTTCCACAACAAAGAGGAACAGTTCCTGTAAGTAAAATTAGACTTCTGGGATTTTTTAACAAGTGCAAAAAGTACAATAAATGGTTGAGGGAAACAAGCTTCATAGGTGGTCTTTAGATAAAAGATGCATGTTTAACCGGCTCTATTGTTAATGATTTGCTTTTTTATTGTTATTAACAATACTTTTAAAGATAAGTAAGTAATTTTCATGGATTTATAGTTATGAGCCATTGATGATTGTTGTTTTAAAATGTGTGGTGTTTTTCTTCTTCTCTTTCTCGTTAAGGACCACTATGTGGTTGTTGTTATGTTTTACTGTTATATTTTAGCCATACATATTCCTGGTCAGGGTTTCTGGAGAAAACAAGACAGCTGTAAGTATGCTCTGGACCGGACATTTGTCCATCACTGAGCTGGGTAGGGCTTGCAGAACTGGGGAATGAACCTGTCTCTGACCTCTCCTCCCTCAGATACAAATTATTATGTCTGATTGGGACTCCAGAGCCAGCCCAAAGGCACCACCAGGACTCAAAACTGTGTCAATGCATTGATGAGTGAAATTCTACTTCTTCTTCTTCTTTATTATTATTATTATTATTATTGTTATTATTATTACTTCATGCCAATCATTGATTAATAATCAGTAATAATAAATATGTACCACATGTTCTGTGCATCTCATGACTGATCTCCTTATTACAGTCGGGGTTATTGTGTGTGTGTGTGAATATGTGTATGTGTGTGTGTGTGTGTGTGTGTGAGTATGTGTGTGTGCATGTGGCCAAAAGTCTAGGCGAGATGAAAGCCATTGTCATGTTAACACACTCGGTAGTAGAAAGCCCACACTCATATGATAGACGGTTCACTTATTCTTCTCCATCGCCATGCATGCTCACTCAGCTTTAGCCCCTCTCAGTGCCCAAGCTTTCTGGCTCGAGCTGAAATCAAAGAACTGCTCTAGTACTCCTGCATCCATAGAAAGTGCCTGACCAACACAAAAATATACACACATGCCACTCTTCTGCATTCAAAGAAAGAGGAGGGGGAAACCTCTCAAGATTAAAAAGCTGCAGTTGAGAGCAGTCACAAACGAATAGAGACACAGGTCGGGACAGATGGGACCCCGGCTTTAATTGTACGCTGGCCCAAATTGTAGCAGACCCTGATTTTAAGCAGGAAGAAAGGCTTTCAGACTCTCAACGTACGTGAATAGTTTATGTGGGTTGGTTTGAATATTCATTGGAAATCCAAGCCCTGCCTTAAAGTGCTCAGTATGAATATACAGCAGTTCCATGTATGGTCTCATATATGGGTGCTTTTATTTATAGACTGTTTGACTTGTTTAATTTGGCATTATTGTGAGACTTGAATCTATTTGCTGTGATAATTAGGACTGTGTCCTCAGCGTGCTATGGTGTGATGTTTTGTTGGCCGTGTTTTTTGTAGAACTGCAAATAATTCCTATTGTGATGAGTTTAAACAGTGTGGGACACAATTTACCAAGATAGAACTGCAGACTAGTGACGGTGTAGTTATTACTATGTCTGTGAATGCCATTTAGATTTAAGTTTAATGCTTAAATCTTGTTTACATTCCTGAACAGTACTGGATAACAGCCAGAACATTTGTACACTAAGTGTTTTTGGCGATAGCACTGTAAGCATTCTTATCCCTTGGCTCTAGCTAAATGATGAATTTACGTACAGTTTGGCTTTAACGACCAAAGTCTTAACAATTATATCTTGAAATAGAAAAACAAATCTCTGAACTCAGGACGTTGAAGCCGCAAACAGCTGGCCAAATTAAAAAGGTTTAGCCTGTGTATTTTACTGTCATAAATATTATTTATGGCATACTTATGTCATACTTCTTTTTCTTTAACCGATTTTAACTTTCATTTATTTTCATGAAGCTTGATTTAGTTTACACTGACTATGTGGATCAGTGGGAACTACGTTACCTGCATATCCGTGAGATGCCAATGCTCCTAATGTGTATGAGTCTAACTTAAAATAGATAACATCAAGTTGGATTAGATAAATCATAGATTAAAAGCGTAAAGCAGTCATGACTTCCTGTCATCATAAAGGCTGGCACTGTCATCAACAAAGGAGGCCGTGTTGTGAAATCAGGCCTCAATTAGAGAAGTTCCTCTAATGAGCCAAACAGCTTGGCAGATGGCCTACGACTTCACTCGCAGTGGGTAATCGTTTTACCAAAATATATATCACATGATTTACTTTTCATCTGCCTAGTTGTCATGACTTCCGCTCTTAAACTTTAAAGCCCGAGTGAGAACACTCTCAAGTAAGAATTATCTTACATTTTAGTTCTTTTCAATGTCGTTTTTTTTACAAGACCATTATTTACAGAATACGTGCAATACGTACATGCACACAATTTGTGTGGTACGTGCTGCAGTACATGCGGTTTCAGCAAACAAGTTGGTATCTTCACCTCTGTCATCTGTCTGGGTGGAGTTTGACTTGTTCTCCTGGCGACTGTCTGAATTTCCACTGAGTAGTCCTGTTTATTCCAATCTCTAAAAGCATGTTAGGAAGTATATTGGACGCTATAACCTGCCACCAGATGTTGGTGTGTGAGACCATGAATTCACAGAATTTATATTCTGGTAATATAGACATAATATTATGTGACTAATTGAGAGCTTCCTCTAAACCATGATTTTCAGATTTTAGTCACTGAGCAGACGTTCTTACAACTGATGCAATCGAAAGCAATTGTGGATTAAGTGCCTCTTTCAAAGACCCAGCATTAGCAGCTTGGTGGAGGTAGGACTTGAACCCTAGACCTTCTGGTCTACAGACTAGTAGCTTAACCGCTAGGCCGCCACAGTCTTTAAGCCTACAGACTTCAAACGTAAAGGTGAGATGATAAAGTAAGGTAAAATTGTTTATAAAAAAATTTTAAAAAGAAAGCTACGTGTGTCATGTGGGGGCACCTCTGGACATCCGGACCTGGACAGCCCTGATTTCGTAACTCGAAGATCTGTGAGATTATGAGAGAAGGTGGAAGCCCTGGGGAGGTGAACATAAACCAGGATGAAAGACTACATTAATATTCACAATGCTTTGTGTCTGTAGTAATGCAAAGTTATGTTACAGTAATAACGACAATATATGTGGACCTATAAGCTACGATCTCTGTTTACAGAGGGATAGTTTAATATTAAAAGAATAGACGGCTTAAGACGGCTCTGCAAAGGCTCTGTAAAGGAGAATCACAATGGTAAATACCGAGGATGCTTTCTCCCTCCCCCTTTTCTGTTTATTTCTCTGGACTGCTACCTCTGCAAGACCTTTATTAAGGCAAGCTAGCGGTATTATGCACCTCTGTTTGTCACTTTTGAATTACAACACCGGTGTTTGAGCTTAAAAGGGTCTATTTGTTTACGCCATGGCGAGTGACAGAACAGACGATGGGCGCTGTGCAGGGACTGCAGGGAGCAGTCGAGGATGAGAGGGGTGTTTGAATGGATGATCGGTGAAAACAGTCACCCCGTACCCAGAGGGATCAACGCCAATGATAGGCTTTTTGCAGCTGCTTAGAAGATAATGCATGTGCTATTGGGGCGAAGTGGTAATATAGTGTTCTTTCACTCAGCCTTTGTCTGCAGGAGTGAAACCAATAAAAGAAGAGAAAACAAGATTTTCGACCCATTGCCTTTGATTAAGCGATTTAACATGCAGAGTTCCCAGGCCCAGCCATGTCTTTAATGGTCTGGAAAGGGAACAGGTGGAGTGTCTTAGTGCGGAAAAAGGGAGAGCTTTGGTCAGCCGCACACAAATAACATTACCCAGGTCTGTATGTAGGTGGAAGGTGATTATGAACTTGAAAATAGACCCTGTAGCTTTCTACAGTGCAAGTTTTGTTGGAAACGTGTTTAAGCCTGCTTTGAGTTTATGAAAAAGAATGCGAAAAATCATTCACTCCTAGAACACAATTATTCATTTAGTTCTTATGGGGAGCATGTATCTAAAATCTTTATTTCAAAAAATATATATCCTACAACTTTGATTGTTACTGTAGTGTTTAGAGGGTGGCATGGTGACACAGTGGCTAGTGTGGTTACCTCAGCTCCGACTGTGATCCCATATTCCACAGACATGCATGTTAGGTTAATTAATGTTTATAAAGCGCCCTTAGTGTCTGATTGTGTGTTCCCTACAATTGATTGGCTCCCTGTCTAGGGTTTTTCCTGCCTTGTGCCCTGTGCTGCCAGCTAGGCACCGGCTTTCCCGTGTCCCTGACCAAGACTAAGCAGGTAAGAAGTTAAATGTATGAAGGATGACAGATGTTAGATGAATCTGGTGTCTATAGCTATTCCTGCCTTTCTTGTTCAGACTTTATTGCCTGTTCCTTTAGAACATAGGGCACCAGGAGTAAGCATGTCCTGGTAGGGATTCCAGCACTAATAGGATAGCACGTTACACAACTAAACCACCCCAGCAACACAACACTGAAACAACAGTTTCAGTTTTTTATTCCTAGTTTTAATTCTTCATCTTTTTTATAAGATGTCAGAAATTTTAGACCACCTTTAGATTTGTTTTAGCAATGGTATAATGACCATAAATTACATTACGCATTACGTAATGCTCTCCACTGATCTTCATTCCAATCTTTGTGTACTGTCAGTTTTTAACACTGAATTCAAACTTCCTTTATTGTTTGGTTATTTGAAAATAAAGAGACTAATAAATAATTATATATGACCATTATACAGTATCACTAAAACAATGATCAAATTGGTGGCCTAGTAAATTTAATTCCCTGAGTTATACAGTACATATCCTACATATTGGAAAACAAAACTTGCTTCCTCTTGATATTCCAACCATTTTCCTATAAAAGTGTATTAAACGCTTGGAAATGAATATTTTAGGTCTATCAAATGCAGAAGTTTGTATGTGTTTCCAGAAAAAAAGAACTGCTTCCACATATCATTTAGAATTGATACTCTCTTCATCTACATAGAATTATTGAAACCCCCACCCTGAACCCCTCTCTTGACTATTCACATTGTACACAGATATTAGAATATACTGTCATTTGAAAATATATACTTTCTAAAAACCTTTTTGATTGTATAAATCTTACATAAAGTACATGTTTGTAACTTTGTAAATACCAAAAAGATGAAGAAGAAAACGTAAGACCTGCTACAAGGGCCATATATTAAAAAGAAGGATAATAATCATTATAGACGCAAGTATAGATGAACCTTAAGTATATTTGGTCAGTGTTACTGGAAAAAGTAATCCACTACAAATTACTAATCACATCATTGCTTACTGATTACTACCTGGAAAATGTAATCCCAGTATTTATTTCAGTTATATACTGTAGTAAAAAGTACATAGATTTCAACTAAAAAACACTGCCATCTAGTTAGTGCACAGAAATAATGGTAATAATTACATAATCATCTTTAGTAAGTGTTTTTTTGCCCTAAACACTGTTGTAGGAATACACCCTGCAAAAGATACTAGTGGATCATGAGGCAGCACTTATTCTTGTTTGCACTCGTTTAAATAGAATTGAGGAATGTATTTCTACCAGTGATAACAAGAGTTTAAGAATTGTATATATAATCGTACGTTTGTAGATTTGTGCTGTTTGCCTAACGCCAAAATTCAGCTTAGCCTGATTTTATATTAAGCTAGCTAGCTGAAATTGAATATGAAGATATAAATAAGAAGACTTTCCTGTAACAGTAATGTTTTTTTCTGTTCATTTCACTGCTGGGTGGCTCAAATTCCAGGCACAGCGACATCCTCCAAAAACAAGTTCTCTACAGGCAATTATCACGAGTATGTCTTGAAAAGAACATTACCGGTAATTATGGCAGGCAATAACTATAATGACCAGAGTGGGAGTATTACAAAACCGAGCAGCAATTAGAAGTTAATCAACTAAAAGGTGGTGAATAATTATAACAGCAATCGACAGGGGCCTTCTAGACAATCTGCGCCTCTCCGCTTCCAAAGCGGAGCGCCGGTGCTTTACCTGCCCATGCCAAACGACTCCTTTAACACGTTTAGAGCTCAGTTTTAATTTTGAAGCGCTTTATGTGCTGCTGCACTACGATAGTACAATATAATCTTACAGCGCAGAGCATTTGGGGAGCCGCATTTCGATTTTGTATTTAAAGCAAAATGGAGTTGCAGGGTGCGCTGTATTTTTCCTGCAGTACAGCTAAATGGGTGCCTGCTGGCAAAACGCACGCACACACCGCTAATGGTCTGGCTGACAGAGGTAATAACTTGTTGTGTTTAATTGCACATTGTGTATGAGGTAAAGGATTGACTAATTAAGAAGGAGTAATCAGTGCGGTGGCACCAAGAAAAACTCATCTATAATTAAAGCAGGATGTTTGTCAGTGTTTGGTAAAATTAATACATGCACCGCTGTGATTGTGTGTGTGTTTGTGTGTGTGTGTGTGTTTGTGTGTGTGTGTGTGTGTGTGTGCGCGCGCGAAAGACAGAGATAAAGAGAGAGCGGGGATGTAAACAAAAACCAAGGAAATAATGAGGCCAACATCCAGCAGTGCTAACTGTGTGTGCTGATCACAATTCTCAAGCCGTCCACTAAGTATAGCCTGGCAGGCTGTCCCGCTGTAATATCAAACCAAGAAAAACTCAAATGACAGCATTGATCAATAGCTGCCAAATACCCGCCCAGTGACAAGGGTCCAGACCTAGCCACTGATCAATGCTAATTGTCACTTGAGCTGTTCTTTTTCTGACCATTGTCCCCGACACTATTCCACTCCAATTTGTAGGGTCCTGTTAGAAATAGTTTATGGGGCCGTTTGGCTGGTGGAGCTGCAGGGCAGCTGCTTAATGAATCTGTCACGGCTCTATTGACTGACATGGCAGGGTAAGTGATACATGCGAGAGGGATTGAGTCCCTAATTACTACAGCCGTGATGTCTGGAAGGACATGAGGGCCAGAGGTTAATAGCGCCGGACAGATATCTTTCTCGCTCTCCTCCTCCGTCTCGTGCCCCCCTCTCAGTATGAACCTGATTGATCAGACCTGTGATTTGCCATCGCTGACACATTGCTTGCTTTTTACTTAGACATCAGACTTGCTTGGTCTATGAGGCACATTATTATGTGTTCCTGAAGCATAATTTGTCCTTAAATGTGCAAATGACCTTGAATGGGTTTCTGTTTCAACTGGTCAAGACAGAGATTCCCTTTGGGATAAAACATTAAAGTTTACCCTTAGGTTAAATCACTCACAGGTATGCAATATATTTCGTGCTAAATGAAGTAGACAATTTAGAGCTTGATTGGAGCAATACATTATCAGATTGCCGTTTTTCTCAGGCGAGCAGGGACTCTTATGTGTTCGCTGTTGATTTGCAAATACATTTGTCAGTTTGACAATATCATAAGACATCAAGTAATTTCAAGTTAGGGTTTCAATTGTGAGCATGTTCTTTGATACATGCGTGTTGCTTGTACGTTTAATGTCATAGGATTATTATTACTATATGTTAGTGCTTCTATGCATCTTAGGGGTCTTGCTTTTGATGGTAGACGCAATCCAAGAGTAGAGTACAACCATTTCTTTAATTCATCATTCCAGAGTTTCAAACAAAGTCTGGCTTGTGTATGTGATATATATGTTATTCCTGTATATACAGTATTACACAAGGGCCTACACCTCTCACATTTTTGTAATTATTTTATTATATCTTTTTACAGGACAAAGTTATGACACTTTGGCATAATGATATAAATGATATTAAATAGTCAGTCTACAGTTGTATAGCAGTGTGCATTTGCTGTGCCCCCAAAATAACTCAAAACATGGCCATCAATATCTAAACTGCTGGCAACAAAAGTGAAAAAAGCTCTAAGTGAAAATGACCAAATTGTGTCCAAAGTGTCAATATTGTCAGATAATCATTCTCTGCTTCAGTATGTCACAGAACATTTTGGAATTCATGGTTCCCTCATTGAACTGTAGCTCCAACCTGCCAACAGCACTCATTTAGCCCCAAACCATGACATTCCCACCACCATGCTTGACTGTAGGCAAGACACACTTGTCTTTGTACTCCTCACCTGGTGCTGCCATACACGCTTGAGACCCTCTGAACCAAAGTCTATACCAAGTCTATTTGGGTCTCATCAGACCGCAGGACATGGTTCCAGCTTGTCTTGAGCAAATTGTTTGGCTTTCTTGTGCATCCTCTTTAGAAGTGACTTCCTTGTAGGACGACAGCCATGTAGACCAGTTTGATACAGTGTAGGGTTTATGGCATGACCATTGACAGGCTGACTTCCCCACGGATATGGCGCTGAGCATGTGTACTCAACTTCTTTGGTCGACCACAGTGAGGGCTGTTCTGAGTGGAACCTGCCATGTTAAACCGTTGTATGGTCTTAGCCACCGTGCTCCAGCTCACTTTCAGGGTCTTGGTGATCTTCTAATAGCCTACAATTATTTTTTTAGATCATCAGAGATGATCATCTTTGCCATGAGGTGCCTTGTTGAACATCTGGTGACCAATATGAGAGAGTGTGAGTGGTAACACCAAATTTAACACACCTGCTCCACATTCATACATGAGATCTTGTAACATTAACGAGTCATATGATATTAATTGGCACAATTTGGCCATTTTAACTTAGAGGTGTACTTGCTTTCGAGTTATTTTGAGGTTACATCAAATATACACTACAATGTAGACTACTTTATATTATCTTAAAGTGTCATAAGTGTTGTACCATGAACGTGAGGGGTGTGTTACCAGGGACCATTCCTGGTCTCGCCAAATCCCCAGGATCCCTACTAAGTTTTAACCAGAGCCCATAATGCAGTATATTGGCCAGGAGTCCCCAAGACGGCTTAGGAGCCGAGGGACTGCGTAGCCAGAGGTCTGCAGAATTGCTCGGGAGCCAGGGGGCCCAACATAGGCCCAGAGTAGTCGGGATGGGCTCTATAAGGATAAAAAAAAAAAAAAACTAAAAAGTGCCTGAACGAAAAGAAAATAAAAAGACATGACATGGGGATGAAAAAAGGAATCTATGGCTGGCGATCCAAGGACGGCCAAGTATGGCTGAGGATCCAGGGACTGCCTCTAACGACCGAGGATCCGGGGGCGTCCCTCTAGCGGTCGTGGAATCGGAGGCAACCCCTCCAGCCGTGGATCGCAGGCGTTCCAGGTGCTGATCTGGGGTCAGCCCCAAACAGCCACGATTCGTCTGTGCCATCAGCTGCAGGGATTTCGAGCGGCAAAGTCCAATAAGGACTAGGCAAAACCAAACGAAAATAAAAGGCCGCACCCAGGCAGGGGGAAAAGGCAACGAAACGCAACAACGAGCCGTCGCACACAGACGTGATCGCCTGGCTCAAATAATCAAACAATAATTAACTAAAATTAAACGCAGGAACGAAACGCAACTAACCAATCGATTGCCGCAGGAAATGAAAACAAGCGCTATGAATGGCGTAGGGGGAAGAACAGAAATGGAAAACTAAGGGAACGGGGAGAAATAATAAACCGCGGTGAAAAACGGGATCACGGTGCGAGCCCTAAGAGGGTGTACTTACTTTTGTGAAATTATGTAAATACTGGTTTAGTGGGAACAGATATAGGTGTACTGATGCAAATTAGAAATGAAAATAATTTTGTGTCTTCAGTGAACAAGACATTGTCACCATTAAATTATCTCAGCAACTAATTTTTGTAGCTGAGATTAACAGTGGGCCTGTAGCCTGTCCTGGGACTGTAGACACAAGGAGGATATATGCCACGGTACTGTGTGCCAGTCTAGTGCAGGTATGCAGGTGTACCCCAAGATTTAAGTTTTTAAGAAATGCATTTCACACTCCTAACAACAATGCAAAGAAAGCTATCAACAAATAAGTGTAGACCTTACGTTACACAATACAAAACTAACACGATCAGCTATTGGCAAGTGACAGGTGCTTTGGGGATGCATGGTTAATGCACTGAGGGGGACATCACACAGGATTTACACAATGTCACTAAACACCAATAAGTGAGTCTAATAAGAATAATTCTATACTTAAACAATGGTGCTGATAGAGAGAAAAGATGTACACCAGTGACAGTAATGGTAAATATGAACTATTGTATTATGAACTATTGTATTATTAATGGGCTTAGGAATAAAGTGCAGGAGATAAAACATGCAGTAACGTATAAACTTGAATGTTTGTGAGTCGACGCTCATTAGGCTGGAAAATGTTACAGAACCATATTTTGTACAAATGGAAGCCTTTCATTACCATTTTTACTCTCCACATGATCGCTCAAAGATTACTCCACCAAGAGCAAGTTGTGTAATAGTCTTTGAGGTTACAAAGGAATCCAGGGCATCTTCTAAGCAAGCAAACGTCTGACTCACATTGGCCAATGTTAACGTTGATGAGTACACCATCAGAGGATAACTGAGCATCAGTGACATGCATGGCAGGGCAGAGAAAGCATAAAATAAAGCATATAATATTTTACAAACGTGATGGGTGAGACCAGCATAAAACTCCAATACAAAGGATTATTTTGGAGAAAGGAAAACACTGCATTCCGATATAATTCTAGCATTCCGGCTTTATGGTTGGTGGTAGCGTCATGGTTATGGCCATTTTTGCATCATCTGGGCCAGGATGGTCACTGATCAAACAATGAACTTTGAATATAAATGAAAATTGTGAGACATTTTTAAAGGGAACTGCTAGAACATCTGTGCACGAGATGAATCTCAAGGGAAAATAGGCAGAAGGACAACAACCCACAGTCAAAGATCATTCTATTACAGAATGGTTAAAGAAGGTTAAGGTTTTAGAAAGGCCAAGTCAAAGTCCCAACCATAATCCAGTATAGTCTGGAAATTACCTGAAGTAAGCAGTTCATGTCAAATTCATGGTAGATCCACCAACAAACAGAGCCAAAGCAATTAGGAAGGTCACACCAGATACTAAAAGCTTAGGTTAAGTTTTGTTGCTCACAGATATATAATACTGGATTATTAATACTGGACTCTGTATCTTATGTCGTTTCATTTGTCTGGGTTCTCTTTATCTACTTTTAGCATGTGTGTGAAAATATGATGATGTTTTATATGTTTATGCAGACATCTAGAATGTTTATTTATTTACTTATTTATCCCCACGTATTATGCCCAATTGGTCACGGTGGGCTCCAGTCTAAATTTACCTGGTGGAACTCTAGTCCATTGTAGGCCAGGAAGAGCACCGGGAGGTGTGACAGGTATTCCCTCCCTCAGGCACAGCCAATCATGCTTTTATGTGATGTCCAACCTGGCCACCTACATCACAAGGCTCGCACGGTAGACTGTTGCACCTATGCTTAATTATGGGGGTTTAAATTCTTACACTCTCTTTGTTACTGTACTTAAGTATTTCTGGTTCATTTTGATTGATTATTCCTGTAATGTAGTACTTCTTACTTACACTCACTTTCTTTCATCTGCACTTTTTACTCACTACATTTTCAAAACAGCCTTTTATGAATCTTACGGTTTATCTCTTTTTTTATTTAGGCAATTACAGTCAGGCACATAATCAGGCACCAATTGGGGCTAGAAAAAAGTATAACAGTAAACTTGGTGCTCATGATTTTGAAGGAGCACTTGCAGAGCAGGTATGCCTTCACCAGAGTATAGGCCTGTATTATATGATTATATATGATTATATTATATTATATGATCTTTGATCATGATCTATGATCATGAATAATATACACTGCTCAAACAAGTAAAGGGAACACTTGGAGTTACATTGTGCTGTTTAAGTGTTCCCTTTATTTTTTTTTAGCAGTATATATTATTCATGAGAGATCATAGAGTGCTACTCAGCTGACAACATGCAGCAACAGAAGCTTAAATTATTGCGTATCATCAGTGTCATGGATGTGTGCTTATTGCCCTCTAGACATACTATTTCAAAAATGGAGTAAGAGAGGCTTTTTAATAAAATACCATAACATTTTTACTTTTGTACTTTAACTTGAGTCAACTATATATGCCACACTTTTACTTGAATACTTATCAGATTAGTAGTACATTACTTTAAGTAAAGAATTTGTTTAGTTCTGCCACCTCTACCGTCTTATGATAACCACTCCATTCTCACATTCCTGTTTAATAATTTGACCGCTTTAGAAGTGAGAACTTATTGGTGTCTCTAAAGTAGCCCGTAATGTGTGACGGTGTGTGTGTGTGTGTGTGTGTGTGTGTGTGTGTGTGCCCTACGATGGATTGGCTCCAGAGTTGCTCCTGCCCTTGCGCCCAGAGTTGGGCACCGGCTGACCCGCGACCCTGTGTGGATTAAACTGAATATTATGGATGGATAGAAGTTTACTTAACGAAATAAAGGAATAAATGCATACATTAAAGTTTAGAAAAGCAATGAACCAAACTGTCAAACAGGATTATTACAGGAGTTCATCTAGTTCATCTTGTGATTCTGATGTAGGCCAAACTAACAAGCAGGAAGCCTGGGAGTTTAGGGAAATCACTTGTGAATACTAGAAAGGAAGACAAATAATTAAGCAATTTTGCTACCAAACGTTACAGTTTTCAATAGCCCCAAGCAGCAAAATGCGATTAGCAAGTGCGGGTTAGAACCCTAAAAGATCATATGAAAGCCAACATTATAATTGAACAAACAGAGGTGGCCCAGATAGTAAAAATATGTGCTAGACACAGTCACAAGGGAGAGCTTAATGGAGGAAACAAGACACAAATCTGCCACCAAACGCTTACTCTGGATATAAAGCGGCTTTCAAAAGAGCTTGATGTAGTTCACTCAGTTGAGTAGCCTATCTGGACTGACTTAAGCTCTATAGTAACATCAGCCTTGATGAATGTTATAGACTCTGCATGTGTTCAGTTGCTGCTAACAATCAATGTGAAACTGATTCATAGCATTAATTATGCAGTATTTTGTGGGTTAGAGCAGGACCCTGTGACCAGCGAATCTATTTTTTTTTCGTTGAGAGCTTATATTAATGGTTGTCTAATGCACATACCACACATTAGTTAATCATATAACAACTCATCTCCAGTAGCTAAAATTATCTTATGAAAAAAATCGCTCTGATTTACTGTAAAGTCTAACTTTGGCCATTGATTTAAGTGCCAAACCCATGTCATCTGAGTGTACAGCTTTAACTTTAATTACTTCCTTCATGGGGTGTGCTGTAGTAATGGCATAAATCATTATTTGCATTAGTGAGTATAGTGTTTCTCTGAGTTGCCTGACAGTGAAAGTGAGAGAGAGTTGCTGGCTGCTGATTTATTAGATGTTGCAGGTTTTTAGATCCATGACCCCTGATCAGGATGGTGTGTGTGTGTGTGTGTGTGTGTGTGTGTAGGCTCCTGGCTGCCCCTCCTTACCTTAAATTCCCATCTTCCCATCACTCGCAGGGACATGAGTTGCAGTGCCGGGCGGCGGCCCTTGTCCTTGGGTTTATAGGCTGGGAGTTGTCAAAAGACCCCGGCTATAGCGAGCCTCCAAAATCAATTTCAATCAGCATGGAGCACCATATTATCAAATGTCAAGCGAGACTGGGTATGTGCTTTGAAAATTATCCTTGACAGCCTCTTGGTGACTTAATTAAGTGCAAAAAAACGAGAAAAGAAGATGGGGGGAGCGGGTGTGTGGGGGAAAAAAAAATCAAAATATCTCAATCGTCTGGTCTTTTTTGTGCTCTAGTGGTTGTATTGACATCTTGTGGAATGATTGCCTCTATAGGGAATAGACCGAAAAAGAGAGTGCGAGAGGAAGAAGGAAAAAGGGTGGGTAGTGTATTGATGGCGTCTCTAGCGGATCTGTTTTTCCTATATTGAAATGATTTCTGACCAAATAAATCACATTTCGATTTGTTTATAATTGTACTGAATCAATAGCAGCCCTAGGACAGTCACTGGAGGAATCCTGATTCCCAGCCATACATGATTAAGTAACACATAAATGAAGACATTCTTAATACTCAGACATTCAGAAAAAATCAGAACGCACAAAATAGCCCTGAGAATCCCAGAAACCTAACGATCGTTATTGTCAGGTAAAGACAACAATCATGCGAAAAAACTTGCAGATTGGAAACTGAGGGAACAGAAAACGTAAGCAGAGTTGACGAGGCAGTGAAGTGAGTTAGAAACATTAAGCATGACTGCACCAATGACAGGCCTTTGGTGCCGTGAAGAACTGCTGCATGTAGTAATTGACTCATTGGCTGTCGAGCAGCATCATTTCTATAGACTTGAATGTCAACAGTTTCAGATACAGATGGTGGTCAAAAGGTTAAATGAGTGACTACTGAGGATTTGTTTGGAAACAGAATGCCACATGGATGATTGACCAGGAGGTAAAGCGAGGACGGCGCTCTCCCAAGTGAGTCCAACTGTCCTTTAAATGCACCCTGCTATAGCAGAGCTTGTTACCTTTGTGAAGTACTGTGTACTAGAGGATCAGGGTAATTCATATGCATATAGCCCATAGGTATTGTATGGTTTATTACAGGCCTCCGTGGAAAGTTTATGGTAAAGCTGTCAATAAATACTGATTTTTGTACAAGTGATAGAGGAGACTATGGATTATTCAATATGCAGAGGAATTAACTATTCTAGTTTTACTACATAAACTGGTGCTTATGAATATGATCATAGATTTTTTGTGCTGTAATACAACTATAAACATTATTCACTACTCACAGTGGAACAGCATGGCACTCTGGAACACTTTTAGATCCAAATTGTAAGCAGATGATTTATGATTGACGTCGTATCGCCAGTCATACTACAAAATAACAAAATATATATATAAAGATAGATAGATAGATAGACACACATACTCACTCATGATCAATTTATTAGGTAAACCTTCTTATTTACTTATCTACTCTACCTTCTACCACTTAGAATACCACTAAGAAGCATTTTATAGTATCACAATCACAGACTGTAGTCTTGATTACTTTCTTATTCCCCTGTACTCTGTTCTCTAATGGACACCCACTGAACCACCACAGATCAGATCTCTTGGGTGGTCGATCTTTCTTAGCACTGCAGTCACACTGATGTGGTGGTGGTCTGTTAGTGTGTGTTTTGCTGGTAAGAGTGGATCAGACACAGCAGTGCTGCTGGAGCTCTTTTTAACAAGTCGCACTGTTGGAGGCAGAATAGTCCAGCAACCAGAAATATCTGCCCAACAGCGTCCTGTGAGCACAGACTAGAGGCTGACTAACACAAACAACAGTACAAAAACAGATGAGCTACTGTCTCTGACTTTTATATAGTGTTTTTAACAGAGTGCACAGTGAGTAAACCGTGTTCAAAAACTCCAGCAGCACTGCTGCAGCAGCGCTTGTGGTTCCATGGGTGCCTTGACCATTAAAGAGCAGGGTGACTGGTATTTTTCCACTTCTCTACATCTTCAACTTCATATTTTAGCATTTTGACCCTGTTCTCCTTTCGAAAAAAACATAGTTTCTTGACTGTTCCTCTTCCAAAAAGGCCATTACTGATCAAGCTTCTTCAGACTGTATGACGGTCAATTTGGCATCCAGATGACAGGAGAGGTCACACTACATACTTGCCACTGTCTATCTAATTTAATGGTGACCTACAACTTTTGTACTTTTTGTACCTCTGAGGTCTTGTGCTGCAAAGATGCAGTTTCTCCAACCTGAGTCGCTGCTTGGATTTCTTGACTCTCTCTCGCAAAAAGACAATAATCTCACACTTACTAGTTGGCAGTTTGTTTATTTTGGAGTGGAGCACTCTTGTAGTGTAAAAAAAACAACCCAAAAACATCCCTCTCCTGCTCCATCAACTTACCTTAACAAATAGAAACTAATTCCGTGGGATACACAGTTATGTGTTTTGGGTTCATGCACACGCGTCTGAGAATATAAAGCAGCATATGTGTAGCGCCATTGTTTGTGAACTGCATTTTATCTCCAGGTAGCATAGTTTCACCTTTTGCTTTGTGTATTTGAGAGAACTCTGTGTGTATGTGTTATTCTCACCCAGAGGTGCTCTGTGTAAATAAGCATGCCTCTTCTCCCAGCGGCCAACCATAACACATATCTATCACCCACTGCTTTAGGTCATCTCCAGAGACAGAGTTTACAGTTGCCACGTTTGCCCACAGCCATCATTTACTGAAACGTCTTCCGCGTGTGTTTCGGATGTGTAACACTTGCTGGGGCCATTGCTCACTCTCTCTCTCTCTCTCTCTCTCTCTCTCTCTTTCACACACACACACACACACACACATATA
>JAUZST010066556.1:0-22389 GCA_034779995.1 Parotocinclus haroldoi | reverse complement strand
TGTATATATATATTGTTATGCACGTGTAGTATATTGTATGATATAAAAGATATGTAACATAAATTGTACAGATTACGAACAGTCACATGCTAAGGTTGAGAAGGGTAAGAGAGTGTCAGAACTACAGAACTACAATTGGTCCCATAATGCCATCTACTGGACGCTTGTCACAACACAACCAACGGCTCTAAATATATTGCAGAAAGGAAAACGATATCTTGGGCTTAGGATCAAATGGACCCATATGTCATCATGAACGTTAGTTATGGCCATTTGGCGCCATTCTTTCAGTTATGTCTGGTTTAGCATCTGGAGTGCTGGTTCTCTGGGATAGAAACGACTAATTAGAGTATTAACGTCACACATAGTAAGTATGTCACCCTTCTTTGTGAAGACCAGTGCGAGTACCTTACTTTTTGCAGCTGTAAGTCATTAACACCTCCTTCAATGGTGCAGCTGCAGCACAGTGCTGCCTTCAACATGGCAACTGCAGCAGGTCTACTCATATAATATTCATTCTAAACTGTAAAAAGCCCAAGAAGATGTCACTTTAAACATTCGAGGAGCACAGCTGGACCATGCATATTTAGAGCAGGATTAGAGAAGGGATATGTGCTGTATTTGTTTGTGGATTTGTTACAAAACAATATATTTTAATGAGGTTCTTGCTTATTATGTATGTGTTTTTATTGTTTTAAGATTTCCTAGCACAGATCCTAAGACTAATACTAATCCTACCAGCTGTATCAATGTGTTGCATGTGTCTAATGAGGTCCTTAGTATCCGTGTTTTAAACCCACCAAAACAGTTGGACATTATATCACATATACCAACATGTAAGAGTTGTTTACGCCTCCTAAAAACTTGGTCTTGGGCTTTTCATCAATGTAACTGATGCTTGATGTCACATCCGGAATGCAGGTGAGGGTAGAAATGCTTCAGTAAGGTAAAAAAAAGGTAAAAAAAATATATATAATAGCAAACCACAATAGCACATTCAGTTCAAGGGGGTTTGCTTAGTGCAAGTAAGGAATAATTAAAAATAAAAACGAAAGAAAATAATATTAATAGGAAATGCATATAAAGAAATAATGAGGAAAAAATATTTTGCCTCAACGACAAAACCTTTTGACACATCCAGCAGCCAGCCATGCCACTGCTCTTAACAAAAATGAAAATGAGCCCTTAAATATGCTCTACTGGCTTTCCCAATACTTCCTTCCAATCATTCGAGGACACGACAGTGGGTGCATCTGAAAGCTCAAGTGAGATGGAGGTTTTTGGAGGATGGCTTGGTGTCAAGAAGGGCTGATGAAATTTTGCCTAAAAACACTGTCATAAAAAGGAATGGTATCAAAATGCTCTCCAAGAGCTACTTGTTGCAATGATCCAAGGGCAATTTGGAGATGCACAAAGCTTTTTCCAGCATGAGGGAGCACCATGTCACAAGGCAAAAGCAATAACCAAGTGGATGAGTGAAACTCCCAGGACCTCAATCTCATTGTGAACCTGAGGCCAATCCTCAAAATGAGAGTGGCCAAACTTAAGCCCAGAAACTGTAATAAACTCCAAGCACTTATTAGGCAAAAATGTGTTGCTATCAATCAAGATTTTGCCCAGAAGCTTATATCCTGCATGTCGAGGTGAATTACAGAACACTGGGACAGAAAGGTAAATGTTAAATCTTATCTTAAGCTTTGATGTTAAGTCTTGGATGTATTTTTCAACAAAAAGTTAAGCTAAAAGTTTTTGTGCTACTAAATAGTTAAATCAGCTGTCTGTAAATATTGTCTTATTCTGTTATTTATCTCCTCTTGCACAATAGCCCTTCTTTAAAGCTAGGATTTCAACTCAAATTTTGTGCTGTGCCTAATATTCTCTTACACTAAGTACGGATTTCCATCATTTTTTGCCAAATTGTGATTTTTCAGGTTTTTCATACTATTCTTGGTATTATTTAGCACTTGAGTGGCACAGTAGCTTAATTCACTAACTCACCAATATAGAAACATAGAAATAGAAAATAGAAAAATAGAGAAAGTTTCTCATAGTGAACTCCGGCCTGGCTAGGTGCCACACAAACACGAAGTTCCTTGTCTGGGAGTTGTAAGGTTGGGTGGGTCTGACAGCACGGAAAGACTAATAAAACTTGTGTCTGCAAACTAAATTTCAGTAGCTTTTGGCTAATTTATCACATTGAAGCCCAATTTCTAATGTCTGGAATTGGCTATAATTTTAGATGTATTATAATTTATTTATATCGTGTCATTTTGCCAAAATAAATATGATGCAACCAACAGGTTTTTCAAGTACAAGCCTATTTGAAAGTTCAGCATGTTATTTCCAAACAGCAAAGTGTGATCATCCATTTTAAGTTCAGACCAGTAAATCTTAATGGAACATTTACAGCTGTGCAAGCACATGGAGTATTGTTCTTCCTCTCTCTGTTCCTTGCTGTGCTTTGTGAAACACTTAGGAAGGTTTGAGTTAAGACCTTCGGATTGTGAAAACACATTAACTGCAGAAAGGGGAAGATTAAAGATTTGAGACATGCACTCGTTAATGCAAAGCCCTTCTCACAGATCTGATAGAACAAGCATCTCTTTATGTGCTGATGGTACTAAAATAGCATTAATAAAAGCCAAGATTTATGAAGGCTAGTATTGTGCAATATTTCATGCTCTCTTCTCAACAGCCCACTCAGGATGGGTCAGGATACCAGGTTGCTATTAGTTTAGTATTTTCCAAGTTGCTACAATGTTACCATTGCTTCAGCCGTGTAGTACAGCATCATGTGCAAATGTGCAGCACGGCATTATTCCATTTTAACTTGGCAGTATAAAAGATCAGACTATACTCGCAATGCCCGTCCACCTTTTTTTCTTTTTTTTTTTTGCTAGAACAAATGTTAAAAATAGACAACTGTTGTAAATTAGGGATGGTGATCACTCCTTTGGCCTTCATGTCTTAGACATGGCCAACTGTATTTCTGCAGTGTCTGACCAGAATGGATGCACCACCTGATAAAGATGATGTGAGTTACACTGCTGTGCCATTACAGTGCCCTCTGGACACTAAGACTTTGACAAGTTCACAAGGATTTTCTCTGATTTCCCATTCAGTTAATGCATATCTAAATCCCCCTAGGTGAACGTGAGTGAGAATAGCTGCAATTCTGTGGACTGGTGTACAATAGACTGGTGTTCCTGACCCAATTCCACCTTAACCAGGGCAGAGCAGATATTTAAGATGAATGAATACATTGAAAATTATATCATTCCTTTTTGAACATACACATGCATTTTTCATCTAGACTGAACTCCCTGATCACTTGTTCATAAACATGCACAACATTAGCTAACCAATCCAAACAACAGTAAAAATGACAGGGAGGCTAGAATATGTACAGTCTACCTTCGTTATCTCACCCCCATTAAAGCGGTGAGTGTGACAAATGTCCTGCTATTAATCATCTACCCTGCTAAGCCACCATGTTTCAGTCTGTCATTAGGTGGCACTCAAATCCTACTTTTAACTTCCATCTCCAGATGACATACAGCCCCTGCCTGTTATCAAATGTGCCCCCCCCCCCCCTTGTAGTTGTAATATATTTAGTATATTTCTGTGTTATTTGAAACTAACCACAAAGGAATGTTATATACTTTTTGACAGTTCATATAAGGTATTCTAAACATGCATTTTAAATGTATATTTCCCGTTCAGTGTCAGATATATAGGTCTCTTCTTATTTAGACATACAGGATTGGCCTTGTATGGCTGTAAATAACTGCCCGGCATTACCAAGATGGCAGCGGACTGAAGAAACTTGTTTTATAATGACTTCATTTGCAATTATTAATTGCAGACTAAATTAAATGCACTTCATGTCACAATCATCACTCACAATCTATTTCTCAAATGTGCGTAAATAAATAGAAACAGTACAGTACACTGTAAATGTGATTGTATGAGTGCTGTTCAGTAAAGTATGTCAGAATCAGCTATGAAGTTTCCAAACTGACCAAAAAAAACCATTAGGCATGGGCAAGATAATGAGTTTAGACTGTAAATATCTTGCTGAAAATTAGGGGGTATGAAATATCCTCTAACTGTTGCGAACAGTGTATGGGGAACCTAGATGATGAAAATACTTACTGAACAAGAGGTTTTCCCATTTTAGCACTTAGTAGTAGGTTTGAAATTAGTAAACAATGGAAGGGAAAATGATTGTGCAAATTAAATGGTAGCTGTAGCTAAAAAAAAGTCAATCAAGACTTTTAGGTTAAGACAAGGTTCAGATGTTCTAAACACAGTTATATGTAATGCCAGCAGATGGCTCTATGGTTGCACGGACTACCAAGTTCGTTGAAGGAGCCCACGCAGCAATTAGGGGAGCTGAGCAAGTTAGGAGTCCTAGAACAAGTTGGTGTTAAAAATGACAATTTAAGTGTACATACTGACACTCTGAGTTATTTTTGCTTACTAAGCCTATTGTTGTACACATTCACGTTTGTCTCACAAGCTCTGTGAGGACTTCTGGACACAATGGTTAATGTAGCAACTTAATCCTACAGCTTCCCCTAACCTTAACCTAAATGTTGTGGAATCAGAAACTCAGTTTCTTCAAGGCCTTCACAAATATTCACAAGTATTCTGGGATAAAGTCAAGTATTTGAGCTAACCTATAAAGAAACCTGTCACAAGTTCAGACACTGCGAAAAACAAAACAAGAAAAACAGGCTGCATACTAAAATAATGCTCATCAAACAACAGGGGTATATTAGAGCTACAATGCAAAATATGTAGGGACCAGAGACTTGAATGAATGAATATTCCCATAAAAATATTTACATCTCAGCAATTACAGATCGTTTATGAAGCTATATACTAATTGGGTTTTCATTGCTCCTGTAATGTCTCATAAAAACAAAATGCCCACTTCGAATGAACATAGAATAAATGCCATTAAACACTTTTACATCTTAATTTGCATAACACTGTAAAATAAAGAAATCATATAGGCAGTGTTGCTTTTTTTAACCATTGGGCAGAGAGTAAAGAAAGTGCTGAGTGTATACACGTTTCTCTATTTAGTGCGGAATGCCTCTGTTTCTCTGTCGTGCTTACACAAAAGAAGCAAAGGCGAGGAATGTCAAAGAAATGCTTAAGAAAACATTTCGGGAAGCCGTCACTGTGTCGGATGTGATGGGCTTCGCCCATCTTGCTGCATATCAGAAGAGCTTATTTGCTGTGAAACGAGGCGTGCTTTGTTTTGCGATGCTCTCGTCTCGAACTGGATCCGCTTCCTCTGCCTCAGCTGCACAATAAGGAGCAGCCTTCATCTCTCGGATTGAAAAGATTCCTTTTTTGCGCATGTTATTTTCAATTATTGCGTCTGGCACTTGTGTGATGTCTGCACACACCTGTCCAAGGATGGAAGAGGAAGCAAAATGAACAAGAAAATGGCAACTTGTTAACATCCATGCTTAATGTTTTCCTTGGCATATGGCTGATGTGAAAAGGGGTTGATATTCAAGGAGAAATAAAAATGCTTTCATTTAGACACAAATGGTTGGAATTGTAAATATGCAGCATGTTCTGTTCCACTAACTTTGCTACCTTAATATAACTGTCAACAGCCTGCAAAGCAGCACTGAAAATCTATTGCATTTGTTATGTAAAATAAAAGTGGCTAATAGAGATAAAGTAGAAGTAAAAAAGTAGAATAGAAGTAAAGGGATGCATGAATAAGAAGTGGTGGTCTAATAATTGGTGTCAGTTTTACATACACTGTGGTCTTAACTATGAAAAGACAGAGTGAAAGAGATAACAGCCATACAATAAAGAAGGGCAAGTATTGATTAATCAGGGTGTAGACAAAAAATAAAATACATAATATACATATTAAAGCTATATGCGAGTGTGTGTGTGTGTCTGTGTGTCATTGCATCCCAACCTAGTGTAACGTAACGAGGTAAATGGAGAGGGACACTACTCCAAAGAACACACAAATTACATACAAAGAACAACAAAATTAGAGGGGGCAACAGCAAAGTAACAAAGACTGTTGAACACACTTAGGCACACCTGACATGCCTACACAGTGAAACAGAAACAAAACAACATCATTTAAATGATCAGCAGCTCACACCATAACACTCTAAAACACATAAGTGTACCCTAAAGATGATTCGCATGACCCCAGTGAAAGTTTTGCCATGGTAAGGGAATTGACAACCACCTTCTCACAAGATGTTTTAGTTCATTAAGTGTTGTATGCCAGTAATCTTCCAGTAAATCAATCTTTAGACTGAGCCTTATGTTATTAACGCCACCATACAAGAGGATAGGAGTGTGATTTAGTGGTGGCATTAAGTGTACAAAGGTCATATAGCTATTTCATTTCTTCTGCTTTGAAGTGCAAAGGGTACACCTATCCAAATTACAAGCAATATTCAGTCTGTCTTTCAGTGAGCAAACATAAGCAGACATACAAACATAACCTGTTACTGCAGGGCCTTAAGGGATCATCAAACTGAATGCCCAAACACAAGCACAAGGCAAACTGAATCCAGTCAAATCCTACACAACTTCCTAAACAGCGACCAACACATGGGGCCACCCTAATTCCAATCCTTCTCTGCCTGCAAGCAATAAGTCTGCAGTGTGCTTTTGAGCATCTGAGGGAACCATTCCATGCAATAAAGCAATAAGTCTGCAGCATGCTTTTGAGCAGCTGAGGGAACCATTCCAGTGTGTAAACCATCGCTCAGCGTTAAGCTCTCAAATGACCTATGAGAACAGACTGGGCATGTTTAGGGAGCCCAGACATTGTGCATAGATTGAATGACTATATTAGGTTTGGGTATATATGAAGTACACTGCTCACAAATATTAGGGGATACTACAAAATGAAATATCCCTTCATGAAATATCCTCTATTTTTGTGGAGCAGTATGGTTTTAAAAATCAACTAATTCAATCAAATGAAAATGTGAATCAATAAATGAGACTTAGGCAAACCAATACAATCAGCCAAATGCACCCAAATGGTTCTCCTAAAACCAGAAGAGGTCAGGCAGGCATTATAACCTGGTTAGGTTTCCCCACAATATGGCATACATGGCATGTGCAACAGAAAGTATGAAACAATGTACTTCAGTACACCTTAGAAATTCCAGTATGACCAGAGCAACCACGTTAATGGGTAAGTGGCAGGTAATGGAGAGTAGGTATTTCAAATTTCAAATCAAATAAAATTTATTTATATAGTGCTTTTTACAATCAAGCATTGTCTCAAAACAGCTTTATAATCTTATATTATCTTAAAAGGCCAATCCCAAGTTTAACAAGTCTAGAGCAATAATGGAAAGGGGAAACTCTATTAAAGTAGAAGGAAGAAACCTTGGGAGGATCAAGGCTCAAAAAGGGACCCATCCTCCATGGGTGACCTAGATGTATTTGTTTGGCAGTGAAAAATATAGGGGCTATGGTTTGGATGGCATGTACAATAACAAAATCACACACGTAGATGGGTCTTACATCATGCACATTGGCTGTGAACAAGATGTAGATTAAACTAATTATGGGTGACAGATTCCATTCCAAAGCTCTACAAATGTGTTTTTGTCTAATAACACTTAAATGTGAAGAACCAGTATTAGTCATATTTAATGATAACAAACATTCTTTCAGTTCTTGCTTATTAGTACTTTGTTTAATTATATAATTAGATTTTTCCATAATCCTAAGATCCCAAAGTTCTTCACAGAATGGTTCACATAATCAGATGCCTTATGTGGAGAAGGTTATCTGGTGATAGAAACACAACCTAATTTAATGTAAGGACAATGGTTTTTCTACCCTATTGAAAAGAAGGTACCATCTGAATGTAAATCTGTGTAATTACATGCCCCAAATGAAATTCATGTTCACTAACCATAAGGGGGTTTAAGGAATTCAAATAAATAAATGTGAAATTACCCAGAATAATATGTTTACTGCTATACAAATGTTTTAGACCAAAACAATTTTACAGAATTCATGGGTATTTAAATTATTACATATTTATGTAAAAGCCTATATGATGGTCTCCCCCCAGCTAAAATGTTACGGCAAACAAGTGTTTTCAGATGATCCAGTGTCTATAGTCATCATTGAAGCATAATAAGTGTTCCTTGCATTTTGGGGCTGTATATTTCAAATGGTGTTGATGATTTGCTCAAAATTGATGAACTTTTTCCTTCCACTACTTAAACCCTCCTCTCTGTTCACTTCCTTGGTAGATCTAATTGTCTAATTTACCTTGGCATATGTCCTTGACTCCTGTTCTTCCTATTGTTCCTGTTACTCTTTTGTTATGGTGTGTATGCCTCGCTTTCTTCTATTGTACCCTGTCCCATTTCTTTCTGTTTCATGTGCTGTGTATCCCAGGTCTATGTCTTATTACTGTTTAATTTAGCATAACAGATTAGCAATCTGTTTATTTGAATTAAAACAGCCTGTTAGCACTCTGTCTGTCTGTGCTCTTAGCTCCCCAAACTTAGTGTTTTATTAGCATAATGTCAGCTTTTCCAGTTGGCTCCTGTCTGTTTGTGGTGACTTCTGTGTTTCAGTTAGCCTAGTCATCTTTCCTCTTTCTCTTTTTACACTCTTTACCTCAAAATGACTGTGTATTGCATTTACAATGTATGTTTGTAATAAAGCACTTGTTGTACTGATCATGATAGTAAACCTGGCTGTAAAGACGTAGCAATTGTGCATCCAATTGTTGGACTGTGAGTTCAGACACATCACTGCGTCTGACCTTCAGTGGGAGTATTAACCTTGACGCAGTCCAGCCCCCCCAATAGAGGTTGTGTGGCTAAGTCTCTGCATTTTATTCATAATAATGCACACTTAACTGTTTCAGTATTTCTTCCATGACAGATAGATAGACTCAGATCCTATTGATTACCACTCGGGAGAGGGGAGAAGTGAGTGTTCAAGACAAGACATAAGTGTTGATAAGTATTTTTTACCTCAGATTATATAGAATAAAACAGGTCTGTTGGAGCTTATATATATCAATCCAATATAAGTTCACACCAATTAACCATAGGTTTGTTATATTGACACTTAAGATTTGATCTGCATTGTATGGATAATCAACCAATGCCAATACAATATCTGGCTCAAAGACAGTGTTTAATAGACTACCAACTTTTTTAGCCATTTGACTCAGACAGCTTTTGGCAGCACAACACGTCTAGAGCTGAGAGAAGGCAGAATGATAGGTAAAAGAGCCAATAAGAGAAAGACAGGGAACCTAACCATTACAAAGAACATTGGCAAGAGAAAATGTAGTAAACTGAGACAGAGTTAGAAAGAGTCTCTGGAAAATATATTTAACGCTCCATTGGAGGCCTCCAATAGAGGTTTTACAGTATGTTCAAGCAGTAAAATGTGTAAGGAGATGGAATTCATGCACAGAATCAAATTTGTTTTGTGTTTATTTGTCTGTTTTGCATGTCCATATGCTGATGAGCATGAGTGAACTGTAGCTCTGCTATCCCTGACAGCAATGAAGGAATTACAACACTTTTGGGGTTATTCAGATTTTTACTTAAAGCAAATAAGCATATCACAGGAATAACACCAGGTTTTGTACTGCTAAACAATGTGGCTTCATGAAGCATACTCCAAACATACAAACAAACAAACAAAAAAACATTGGTTCATATATCATTGTGTGTGTGCATGTGTATATGTGTATGTGTGCACGTGGGCGTGTGGGTGCATGTGCCCTGAGATAGACTGGCATTCTGTATGGGATTGAAAGCGAATGAGTGGGTGGAAATTTGTATAATTTTGGACACCTGTAAAAATGAGTTGTCCTTGAAGTGTATACAGTATTTCTTTCCAACTAGCTTTTCTTTTTAGAATAATAATACATTCTGTTGGGGTCAAACCACCCTAATATGGACAAAACAAACAGGAGAAATTTCCACCCTTTATGATTATATAATTATTAAATAAACTTTTATTTATCACATACCTCTAAAAAGAAACCTCAACAATTGTCAAGAAATCTAACATGAAACTTCTAACTTCAGTTCTTTAACAGTAGCATTATATACTGCTTACAAATATGGCATACTTTAAAATTAAATTTCCCATAATTAGATATTCCCTATTTTTCATGAGCAGTATACATGCTATTCATGATTTCTATGATTATTGTTATTAAAATAATTTAATAATAAGATATGATTTAAGCCAATATTATTATTTTTTACGTTACTTAGCAGATTCCCTTATCCAGAGCAACTTCCAAATAATACAGTCTTACAATCCAAGCAGTTGTGGGTTAAGGGCCTTGCCTCTCCTCAGTAAAAGACAAATGCAAGCCTGCCTGGTATTGAGCATGGACTTTCAGACTGTGTGGAACAGGATTCTCTGGTCTAATAAAATGGCTGATTGAACACTCTGCCATAAAACCCAATTTGGTGGAGTTGCAGCTGACCTTCTAGAGGTTCTCTGCACACAGGATCTTTTGGACATTAGTCATAGTCATAGCACACTTTTGGGAAGATCTGGTGCAGCAGAATTTATTTTTGTAGCTTTCTTCAGAGTTGTGGATTGTGTCTCTACACAATTCTGTCTCTGTGCTTTAAAACAAACAGTTTTTCAATCCAGGTTTAGACACATCACAAAACTTATTAAAAGAAATGGGAGGCCCCCAAAGCCCCCAGAGCAAAGTGTCATAACGACAGGTCTGAATACTTATATCCATGCAAATTTTTAGTTTTTAATTTTTAATATATTAGCAAAAAAAAAAAAACAACCAACAAAAGTATTTGAGTTTGTTCAGTTGGTACTGTATGAGGGTGGATGTTGGAAAATGTCCTGGTTGGTTATTTCACTTCAATGTTTGTCATTTCCACAGTCACCCAAACCATAAATGATGATAAAGATCAAGCGCATTATCAGAATAAACCTAAAGCCACAAAAGTGCAAATAAGCACATTGGCTTCTGTGTTCTTTCGTTACATTTCCAATTGGTTGTGAACATCTTCAGTTTAATAACTTCTTACAGTATTTGAAGAATTATAAATGGTATGTACAATCTAGAGACCATGTAAGTAAAACTGTAAATGTAGTAAAAAATATTTATAGTCCAACAGTGTTATTACACCAAAGTCATCTCTCCCCACCTGTGATGGCAGAACATATTCCCTTCACATACTTTAGTGTGAAAAGCCACCAACCTTGACTCTTGTCCTTGTCATTCTTAAAATCTGACAAATGTATTGCCAGCAATGAAATTCTACTTTATTAAATCAGCAACATTTCAGCAGACTGGTTGTTAGGTGCCACTTTAATCCTACGGACAGGGTCACCTACACAGATTCCTCCCCACGCTAGTACTTATCCATGCTACTGTCCATGCCTTCTTCTCACCTCCCCTTTAAAGATGCTTTTGGGCAAAATATATAATTAACAGAAAGTGTAAATATTCATGTTTATGTACATTGGAAATGTGATTGCATGATCAGCAGGGCTGTTCAGTAACACACATTATGTCTGCATCAGGTAACCTTGTTAAGTCTCTAAACTTGTTTAAACTAAGGTGAGAGACTAGCAGTAAGGTTTTCATTTTTCATTTAGAACTTCACTGTAAATTTGATTGAATAAGTGGAATTCACAGGCTAGAAGAAGAAAATAGTCCAAAAAATTCTAACCTATATAAAAATATGAACAAATAGATTTAAAATTCATGTTTGTATATTTAAATGGGAAGAGAACCACATGATTAGTAATGTTGACTGAGAGCAGAATGGTAAGATGCATACAATATACACATCAATGTGTCATTCCTGGGGCAATTCATCCGCTTTTCCTACACATATTCACACACACACACACACACACACACACACACACACACACACACACACACACACACACACACACACACACACACACTCATGGACATTAATTGGAAGCACACCAAGGTGGCACACACAAGGTGGTAAAGATGAGGATCTGAATGGCATACACACACTGCATAATACAAGAAAATTCCAATAGATACCAATAGATACTCCAATGTATCTCTGGTTACCTATTGCACCTGTTGCTACTAGTATGTCTACTACTAGAGTGAAATGCAAGGAATCATGTCTTTTCTTAAAAGACTGGGGTAAGAAAAACTAAATATACAACATAAGTTTATATCTATATTTATCTATATAATATATCTATATAATATCTGTATGAGTTAATATCTCTCTCTATCTCTCTCTCTCTAAACAGTGAAAATGTTGTGTGCTAGCTAGCTTGGTATACTTACACAGTTAATTCCAGTGTTGGACACTGGAAAATTCCAGTTTTAGAATTCCACTGCAAAATATAGTATTGGTCTAATATGGGCATTCCAAATTAACCTTTGCCGTCCAACTGTATGTTTTTTTTTTTAATCTGCATACATACTGTATATTGATATGTCAACAGTCCACACCGATTAAAAAGCAGGTATCCACTGTAACACACATTGTTTCAAGAGATGCAATAAATTATCAGTCATCACAGACTGGGTTAATATATGTGAGAGGTTTGCCAGTCGAAGTTTGTTTTTGCAGTTCAAGTGCAAAAAGGTGCTTTAGTGTTTTAATAAAATCCCACTTTTTTCTTTGTCTTATTAAAATGTGTCTTTGTGTAGCACATCTTTAAACTAAGTTACTGTTTCTTCCATATTCTCCTGGGGCAGGCATGGAAAGAAAACCATGGAAAGTAATAACCTAAAGGTACAAAAAGGTATCGCTCATAACAGATTGCCTTTAAACAAAGCTCGTTTTTGTAGTTAAAAATTAAGTCCCTTGGTGTATGTGTGTACCTGCTATAACACTGACATTTTCAGCACTGTCTCTGTCTTGCTATTGCACCGTTTGTGTAGGTTCTTTTCTACATCAGCCATTTTTGTCATTTACTCTCTGAAAAAAGAACATAGAAATGAAGTTTCCAAGTCTTATTCTTTGAAGCAGATCACAAGTGACAATTGTGCCTTCTGTTGTGCTACACCAACATGCTATCATTGCAGTCTCTCACTACTTCACTGTGAAACCATGCCATCTATGACTCTATTGTATCCAGCAATTATATTATTGCGGAACAATACAAATGAGAACACTGATTTCTGATTGGCAGGTACATTTGTATTAACCCCGATAGCTACATTAAGCAGTTTGTTGTAAGCTTTTATATATCTTTGTTTTTACACAGTTGTCATATTGCATAACACCAGCTTAAAGACAATGTTTAAATATTTATTTAAATGCTAATTTACTACATAGAACATGTTTTTTTAATAAAAAGCTCAATTATCACAAAAACCTCAATAGACACAATTAAACTTGACGCAGAATACAATTGCTGTAACTGAAACTGACATTTAGGCCACTTATGGAAGATGGGTCCCTTTTTGGGTCTTGGTCCTGCCAAGGTTTCTTCCTTCTACTTTCAGGGAGTTTTTCCTTTCCACTGTGATCCTAGGGTTGCTCAATTTGGGATTGGCAGTTAAAGATAATATGAGATTGGAAAGCTGCTTTGACAATGCTCCATTGTAAAAAGCACTATATAAATAAATTAGATTTTATTTGACAACTGACACTCAGTATGCTAACATAAACCTGTTCCACAACATTTAGATATACTTTCTAATGTAGAAGAGGCTAGTTGGGGGACCATCTATCCAGCTCTGTCCAGGAAAAGTTTATAATTAAGTTAAAATGTGAAATAAGTTAAATAATAATAATAATAATAATAATAATAATAATAATAATAATAATACATAGAACTAGAAAGTATAAACCAACTGATTCTCTCTCTGGCTTGTCTCATATTCTGTAACTCCAAGAGATGGCACTGATGTCCCAGCTGAGACCTTCCTGCAAAATGAAAAAGAGAGAGACACAGAGATAGGGTGGACTACTTAAAGCATTAAAAATAAATCGCTTGGCATAATATTTCAAACATTAACAGAAGGAAATCTCCAAGAGATAAAATTATGATGAAACTCCTTGTAATCTAGACCACTGGTTATCAGCCTTGGTCGTAGAAATCCCCTGCTGCATATGTTTTACTGTTATGCTTGTTTCGACACTTCTGATTCAACTAATGTGCTAATTAAGAAAGCACCCCTGAGTTGATGTGGGTGTGTTAGGACACAGAAAATGGGAGCAGGAGGCCTCCAGGACCAGCTTTGAAAGCCACTGATCCTAGACACCGTCTGGTAAAACTAGACTTCTCCACATGAGTCATAGGAGCAGTAATAAAAACCTTTCTTTTTTCATCACACCTGTCTACACAGGGGGAATGTACATGTATCAGATATACTGATGGGTTGTTTTAATCACCAGTGACATTCTTGCACATTTTCAAAATCAAACACGAAGTGTAGGTTAAGATTAGAATCCTGGGACACTATTAGCTAACCTAATAATAAACTTTAGTTACACCATATAACATTAGGTACTAGGTAATTGTGGTGGAAATTATCTAGTTTTAATTCTAATTATTTCAGGTGATTCTGATTGAAATCTGTTTGTGGTTTTTAGGGAGGGCCTGGCTACACACCGGCAAAACTGACCATGTCCAAGGGAGAAGAGGCCAGATGGTGAGGGATCTTCCCTGGCGCTGCAACAGTGACCACTACCAAGCTCTGGAAAGGACTGTAAATGGAGAAATGGAGAGGTTATACAGTCAAATATATTACATTATAATATATACCATCTAACCAACCACATGACATAAATCTATATATGGTTAAGACCTGCTGAAGATTAAACTGAACATCTGAATTGGAAAGAAAGGTGAAATTGTTGTTTGTGATAAATGCAAGTGCTGATCTAATGGTATTTCACAAACTAGGTGTACCTAGTGAGTGTATGTATTCCTACAGATCTGTAGTTGCATTTTCATGCTACAATCTTCTGTTCTACCACATCCTAAATATGCTCTATTGGCATCAGATATAGTGACCACTGAAGAACACAGAACTGTTCCAAATTCCCAGTATCTGATTTCCTGCTTCAAAATATGAGTTATTTTAATCTGGGTCTTTGATGTTCTAACCGCTAACCCACTATAATAAATGATTAGCTAAAAATGAAACTTGGGAAATTATATTCTGCACTGAATAAGATTGTATCAGTGTAATGTAAATGATTTAGATGCTGCCTTAGCAGTACATAACATGTTGCCTCTAACTGCATGTAAGCATCAACATATGCCTCGTTCAGTAGAAGAAACAATTTTATCTTATATAGTGATACTGTAATATAAATTAGTGCAGAACCTATTTTACTTACACTCATGCACAGTTAGAATCATTTACTAAAGCATAAAGTGAGCCGAGAATGATGTGACATAGTTTGACACATACAGAGAAATGCACATAAAGCATGCACACAGATGAAAAAATATGCACATTTGGGTTTATTTTTTGTTATGTTTGTATGTTTATTAGTTTTATTTAATGTTTAATTTGTTATGATATGTGTTTTGGGCCTAAGGATGCAGGAATGAAGGAACCCCATTATGTATAATTAGAATGGGTAGAAAGAGGTAGAGCAAAAGGATCTCCAAAATACAAAACACACAAAAAAAAGAAAAAATCACGCAGCTGCTATGCATCCCGAATGGGAGTGGCACCCATGGGCGTGGTAGTGGGGGGAAAGGTGGACCTGACTACCCATGGCATGGCATGGGTAGAGGCTCACTGACATTGCTAGTGTACAGGGTCCAGAATTTGCTGCCACGCCCCTGATGGCACCCACAGCGGACGCAAATGCGAATCGGCAACAAAGCAGGGCTGCGAGCGAGGAACCCAACATTCTGTATCGATGTGGCCCTGAGCAACGCTGGATCTCGTATTATTATAGTAGAGACTCCAGGTGTTCGATATCACATCATCAATTAAACACCGGATATAAACGCCGTCACCGGATGCTCTCTAACGGCTACTGGGGCGAGCCTCAGGTGAACAAGGATTTTAACGTAAGCCTCGTAAGAGAATTAGCATCAGTGACTGTATTTATGCCAGACAGAAGGTTATATCAATAAACTAGTCATGGGCTAAGTTAACGAGACCAACCTTACGAATGTATTTGGAATGTGGGAGGAAACCAAAGCACCTGGAGTAAACTCACATGGACACAAGGAGGACATGCAAACTCCAAACAGTATTAGGTTTAGGATTGTACTGGGGATCTCACTGCTGTGAGCCGACTGTGCTAACCACATGCTCCACTGCTCTGTGTTCCTTGTAACGATTTTTTTCTGCGTGTGACATTTGCCTTTACAGCATTTATCAGCGCTCTTTTCCAAAGTCATTTACAAAATTACTATTCCTATTACTTCCTTCCTATTAGAACACACATAAACACACAAGTACCGGAAACCATGGAAACACAAATAAAAAGTTAATGCTAGATGGACATTAATTGAAAATAATAATACAAATGTAAATTTAAAGGATATCTTATCTATGAATTATGCAAATATAAAATCCAAGTCACTTCCAGGAATTATGTACCTTCTGTTAATAGGGTTTGGTCTAGATAAGCATGTAATAAAATAGATGCAGTTAGTGTAGCTGCCCACATCAGATTCAAAACCCTGATTCTTGCCTTCGAATCCAAATAAAATAATAATAATAATAATAATAATATTACCGTCTTAGCCAAAGGCTCAAATCAAACCACACTCTGTACCATGTACCCTCAGAGACACAAGCTTGGCTGGACTGCATCCTCCACATAAGATCAAAGGAAGACAAGAATCAAGAATTTCATTTGTCCTGGTGACCAGGCAGTGGAATGAACTTCCACGTAAACTTCCATGAACTTGGATGTCCGAATGGCTGAGTCTCTTGTGTCTAAACACTCACCTCTTTACTCAGCACTTAAATGGAGGCTGAAACTGCAACTTGTGTTTTGTTTATTTACCCATATCAGATCCTAGCAAGCTCTGGTTGGATTGGGTTATTTTGGTTTATTTGTACTAACATGATACAATTTAGAAATTGATAGTAGGCATTTCCTACTGTCTCATATTTTATTATATAAAATTGATATTTCAGTAGATTACATTTATGTTCTGCTAGACTATGAGAAGCCTGTGTCAAAACTGTTTTATATAATGTACCACATCCTCATTGTTATGATCTGGATTCATTTCATTTGGTCAGAAATCATTTCTTTCATGTATTCCCCTCTGATCTCACCTTTGTGTTATCTCCCGATTTTCTGGCCATGTGGACTCGAAACTGACACCTTTAGTTTCTTCTGGCTATTTATGAACCCCCAACTGCCAGGTATGCAGGTGGTCGTCTCTTGCAGTCTTTGGACAAGATAAGGGAGTTTGGTATGACATCCAAACTGAGCTCTCCTAAATAAATTTCCCTTTTGCCTTTGTCTCTTTCTATTCTTCACAGAATCAGTGATCCGAATATACTAAACTACGCTACAGAAATACACTACGAGGTGCTCTTGGCAAGTTTCCAGCACTATGAAGCATACAAAGCACTTAAGTAAGTCATTCTGGATAAGGAAATCTGCTAATTGCTATACATGCAAATGTAAAAATGTCTTTAAGTTATGGACAGTGTGGTGCCATTACTCCAGTATGCACTTTATACATATAAATGATTCAAACACACACACACACACACACACACACACACACACACACACACACACACACACACACACACACACACACACACACATATATGTCTAAACTTCTGGTAACAAAAATTAGTACAACAGAACAATAGTTAGTACTGAAAGAAAGCGACAATTTTTGGTTTCAACCGAAATCAAATGCAAAATATAACATTTAAGCCTGAGTTTGTTAATTAGTGGTTCCTAATTGTATGCTATTACCATTTCTGGCATCTCACTGTTATGGCTAGATGACCAGATGCCATTTTTGAAATCCATCTATTGTTCCCAACTTTTTCTTTGACTCCATCTCATGGCTTGTTCTATGTGTCACTGCAGTCACCTTGTGGTACCTTGGGGCAGTGCTTACCTTGTCACCCAAGACCCCAGGATCAAATCCAACTCTATAAGGTACACAAATATATAATGCAATCTCTACTAAAATTAATATGATATAATACAAGTTACAAGATAGACGAGATAATTATTATACACAGTACACTAAACACATATTAAATACATATATTTTAAGGGTATATTCTTTCTTCCCTTCTTTGCTTTAAACTGGTTGGCTGTTGTGCCAACCCCTCAGCAGATGGCTTTACCCTTCAGCAGTTGCTGTCCAAAACTAATTAACTAAAATACAAACATTCAAAACATATGATGGTCTGTGCCATATTTTAAATAGGGCTGGCAAGGGAAATCAGATAGCTAAAATTAAGTTATTAAGAACCCTTGTCAGATGTCAGTAGTGAATGCCACTGACTGGTTATTTTCAGATGGTAACACGCTTTAACCCTCCTTTTTCTGGCTCTTTGAAAACAGAGATAATTTCTTGTACACTGGAGACTTGATGCAACAAATCGAAACAGGAAAGAGAAAATAATATGCATGATATCTCTCCTGAAATCTCATTACAGCCAGATATGCCTGGACCACAGTTGTCTCTCATAGATCTCTTGGCTGTAAATATAGTGTATATTAGGTTTAGACTACCACAGAGTTTACATATTTTTTAAAGCAGTAATACAAATCAGGACACCACATCTATTTATGGAATTGACCAGCAGATATTATTGCTGTAGTGTATATTTTTGTTGTTTCTCAATACAGCAGTGGTTAAGCATCTGAGTTATATGGACCCATAAAATAGCCTTGAAGAATTCAATGGTAATATGTTGCCCATTGTGATGTGAGTACCCATTACTTTCAAGGCCACAGTTTATACACAAGTAATATATTCACTGTAAATAAAACCTATGCAGTGAAGCTCTGCCTTATATACAATGCTCACAAAAAATGGGGATATTTCAAAATGAAGATATTTAAATAAGAAAAGTATCCCACAAGAACTTCTGGACAATTTGATCCTGCCCATGCTTCATTGCCATGTCAGTGTGTTTTGGCAGTCTTGGGAGACCATACACCCTACTCTCATCCAGTTTGACATGCTTCTTTTCACCCCATGAATGTCACTTGCGCCTCAATCACAATAATTGAGTTTGCATCTCATTTGTGTAATCGAAACAAATTTCTACACCTTTTCATTTGCATTTCTGATAATTTAGTTTAATGAAATCAAATCTTCGTCTTTTTTTAATTGCTTCATATTAATTTTTAAATACCTCCTACTTTTTGTGAGCAGTGTAACATAGTTCTCATAGTCTACATCTAGGCATTTAGCAAAAACATTTAGCAAAATTACTACTGTTACAAGCGGCTCATTTTCTTTGATGGCACATTTCATAATTCGTTATAATGGTAAATTTCATAATAAAATCATAAGTCCCACATATCAGGAGAGTTTGTAGAAATAACGAAAATAAAATCAACAACAAAAAACATTTATACAGATATCCTATTTTGAAGGCTACTGTATTAGGTGATGCACTATGAGCATTGTTGCATTCCAGGACCTTACCACTGGATGCCTGCTTGCGCACTTTGTGTTCCCTTATCTAATGTTTTACAAAGTAAGCACTGTGCATGGCCTTAATTGGGGAGACAGGGATGCCAGCCATCCAGAAAACCAAGTATGATTCATTGGACTTCTAATGTGAATCAAACTTGAAAGGTAGTAGGCAGCACATTTCTTTCTTTTTCACTGCTCAGGAAGGTTTACAACAGGAAACACAGTGTGATCAGCACTATGAAGCAAACAATTTCTGTGTTTAGCATACAACATGGGTATTGTTTTACCAATGTTACAGCTACCCCACTTGTGACCAGACAAACAGAAAGACAGACAGACAGACAGACAGATAGATCTGAGATATCCTGAGAGAAGTTAACCAATCTGATGGCCTGAGGGTCTGAAAGACTTCCCAAATCTACAGTGGAGCAGGACTGAGACAGCAGCCACTAAATAAGCTCTGCTGGCAGCACTGTGCAAAAGGTGGTTGGCATTGTCCATGATTGTCCATGTTCAGCAGCTTACTGAGGGCTCTTCTCTCTTCCACTCTTCCAACTCTCCAGCTCTGTTCTGTTCTAGCACAGAACCTGCTTTCCTCATGAGTCTGTCCAGTCGCCCCCCAATGTCACTCTTTTCTTTTGAATGAGAAGGTCCTTAACATTGCTGGTAATTTAGGGTTTATTGTTCAGGAAGCAGTGTACAGTACTTGTCAGGATAGCAATGTACATGCAGAAGTTCAAATAGTCCATCATGCATTGTGTCACCTCCTTAATGTCCTCTCTATGTGTGTCTAGAAGGACGCTCCAGTCAGTCATTTTGTAACTGCCCTTAAGAGCATCCTCTGCCTCAGGTGTTTATTGTGATATTTAGGCATAACTAATTATTAAGATTTTCATTGCAAGTGTAAACAAACAAGCCTTAAGTCGTAGAGAAGAATAGACTAAATATCAGAAATAGTAACTGCTTATGCTCTGTTCTCATAAGGAAGGTGTCGTATGTGAGAGACTCAAGAACTTCAATTTTTCATACTCAATAAAATGAAAAAAAAAAATGAAACTATCTTGAAGGCAAAGCATTGCATAAATTTGAGCCTTACTGATGCGGATCCAAATGCAAACACATTCTCTCTCTGTCTTTCACATACGACACATTCCTTATGAGCACAGAGCAAAAGCAGTTATTTTTTTCTGATCAGCACCAGAACACAGACAAGCACACACAAAAATGTCACAAGGGCAGTGCACATCTTATTAAAAGTGCTTGTTTTCCAGTGGGAAGCTGCATTAATTATCTTACTGTCAGTGAGGCCTTAGCTTGGGTGAACATGATCAATAAGCTTCCTTTGTGGAAGTCACCTTTGAGGTTTAGCCTTTGAGGTGCACAGAAACAAGCAAGCAGTCGACCTCACAATATTTACTCAAGGGATGTTTTCAACGTGTTATGCCAGTATGAAGACAATTCATTATGATCATGAAAATGCGTTGGCATATTTAATTTGATGCTATTTTAGTGGCATCTTATGAGATTTACAAGAGCTGGAAAACAAGTAAGAATTCATAATGAACTGGAAAAGGTGCAAACATATTCCTGTGCACTGTGGTAATGGCAGTTTAATTCAAATAGGCCACAGTAATTAAGAGGAGTGATATATGCAGTGAAAAAAGGGCCTACTACCTGTAGAAGAAATATTTCATTGCACATTTATTAGGTATTTTCTTAGCAGTGTGCCTTTTTAGAAATTGATTAAACACTAATCCATAAACATGATATTTCCATAGCAATAAACACTATTTGTTGAAAAAACTTGTAACATTGATTCCACAGGGCCAATGATCATCAGTACCCCATCAGGTGCCAAGCAGATTCATCCTGAATTACTTCCCAAAATAGTTTTACTTAAATAAATTATTTAAGTAAACACAAGTTTTCATCCATTGTTTTTCGTATTCACATAATGCCGAACAGAGCTGTGAGAGAGACAGTGCATAGCTGCAGCACAAGGCAAGAACAACCCCAAATCATTGGGCACATACACTCACACAGTACACATACACAAACTAAATATACTATAACAATATCAATTAACCTAACGTCTAGCATGTCTTTGGACTGTGGTGAAGAAACTGGAGTACCCGGAGTAAACCCATGCAGACATGAGAAGGCCACTTCAAGATTTTTATAATGCATGTATATTGAAAACATACAGAAAAGGGCAGTTTTCAATGGTATTTTGTGCACTACAGAGTATCCATTGTATTTAACTATTTTATTAAACTATTAAGTATTTTAAGTATTTTCCAAGTGTATTATAACTGTAATGTACACATTTTTATTTGGAGTTCTGTATTTTTATTTCTATAACATTTTGAGCAAATTGAGCTAGAATTTGGATGTAATAACACTACTTATTAAATTATTTCACGAATCACGTGAATTCTTTCATTAATTTATTCATACATGTTCTTAGCCATTTGGTTGACATGATGACTCAGTGAGTAGCACTGCCACCTCTCAACAAGAAGGTCCTAGGTTGAATTACAGGGTGGAGTGGCCTGGGTCCTTTCTATATTTACAGTCATATGAGGCACCCCTATTAATCTTAATCATTTTTAATTTTGCAACAGCCATTTCAGTTTGATATATCTAATAACTGATGGACACAGTAATATTTCAGGATTAAAATAAGGTTTATTGTAGAAAATGTGCAATATGCATTAAACCAAAATTTGACCGGTGCAAAAGTATGGGTACCCTTATCATTTTATTGATTTG
>JAUZST010066545.1:0-22390 GCA_034779995.1 Parotocinclus haroldoi | reverse complement strand
GGTTAATTGGTGTCTCTAAATTGTCATTGACTTGTGTATGCAAACACCCCAGCTGTGTAACTGGAAACAGCTGCACGTCTGTCTCAAGCCCGGATAAATGGGGAGGGATGGAGAAAGCAACGGCAAAAACTACTCCACTATCCTGCCAAAATACTTCAGGGATCACATCAATGAAAGGCAGAAATGTGTGGAGGTCGGTGATCCATCAAGTGACCGAGAGTCGACTGTACGGTTAATCCACTCCATATGTTTAGACAGGGGAACTTTGTCTAAACTTCAAGTTTTATTCCCAAATTCTTTATTTATTCCCAATTCTATATATTCATGTGCGTAATTTTGTTACATGTATTGTTTATATTATAACTGAATTTACCAAAGTATATTGCACATTCTCTATTTTGTTGCAAATTTTAATGAGCCATACAAATAAAGTATTACTAAAGTATTCGTTCTTACTATAACACTATAACACTACATGGTGTTTGATTGGGAAAGGTGCTCAAACTACACATACTAATTTACATTACACTAATTCACATTTATTTTTCTCGAGTATGCTTTATGGCATGCAATAAACTGGCAGAAAGGTTCTATCCATGTTCCTTGGATAGTATTGTGGCTGCAAAATAAAAAATCAGTTTACAATAAAATGAAATTTCTAATTAATAACACTATTCGTTTATCAATACATTTACAGCCAATCACATTGCAGCTACATATTGCATTTACGTATGTAGACATGATCAAGATGTCCTGCTGAAGTTCAAACTGAGCATCAGAATGGAGATGCGTGAGTTAAGTGACTTTGAACATGACATTGTTGTTGGTGATAAATGGGCGGGTGTGAGTATTCAGAAAAGGCTTATATACTTTTTCATACAAACCATCTTTATGGTTTACAGAGAACAGTCAGAAAAAGAGAAAACAACCATTGAGCAGCAGTTCTTTGGACAAAAATCCAATAAACAGCATGAAAGCATGGTTAATGTCTTGCTGACCATGTCCATCCCTTTATGACCACAATGAACTAAATTCTAATGGCTACACCAAGCAGGATAACACACCATCTCACAAGCTCAACTCAAACTGGCTTTATTGGTAATTAGGTATGAAAGGTGATACTCAGGAGTATTTTAGGTTGCTTTCTAAATTGTAGGACCGTAAGTTTTCACTTTTTTATCCTCAAAGGGAGAGGAAGGTACACAAACGTGTTTGTTGTTTGTTTTCACCTTAATCATTACATAAAAAGAGCCTTCATGCTGCATTTTACATAACGAATTTTTATGTTTCGCTTGCTTGGTTTGAATTCATTCATTCATTCATTTATATACCTGATTACCTGTATATATAAGGGTTGTGGAGAGACAGGTCTTGCCAGCAACACAGAGTGCTGAAAAAAACCAAAAACCAACATAAAAACAGAGCCACAATACTTCACAGGGCACATGAGCACACACAAATAGACTCAAATAGGGAACTGATCACACTTTGATTGAGACCAAACAACAGTATGCCTAAGTTATTATTCCACATTCTTTAAGTACATCTTTAGAGCCACCATATTCACTGCCATGTAGTGTGAAAACAAGAAGCTTGCCTGCACAATAATTTTATACCATGTATATTATTACATATATTGTCATATAGATAAATATGTGATTATGAATAAACTAATTTTCTCCTACACTATGGCAACCTTCCATAGCTTTTAGTTTAGATACTTTAGATCTTTTTAGAAGATACACATATGCAATGTAAATCTAAAATGTCAGCAAAACAACCAGTCTGCAGACAAATAAGTTAATCTGTCACTGTAGTTAAATAAAAACATTACTTCCACAACTGCTCCCAGCAGCATCTGAATTTAGGAGATGAAATGCTAATTAGTGTGCATGTTGCCAAGTACATAAACAGCTTTACAACTATATATATTCAAACCTACAGTGACAGTGGAAAGAAATAAAAACTCCCCCAATGTGATGAGAAAGAAACATTGTGGCTACCAAGTCTAAAAAACAATCCAAGAGCCTTAGGAAACCAAGGAGTTAAATGCACAAAATATAAACAAATGGGAATTGAATTGGTAATTATTAATTTGTGAGATAATATTTCATTTTTAGTTACATCATCATTGGGATACACCAACAAATTGGGAGACTCTAGAGCCTAAATGCACAAATGTGCTGACAAATGTGGTACCTTATAAACCACAAAATTAACTGGGTTAACATTATTTTAGGGCCATTGTCTGAAAGCTTTAATGAAATTTAGCAACTGTTTTACCTCTCAGCTACCTCTACTGTCTTCTTACTCAAGTGGAAGAGAAAAATACTCTTCAAAAATACTTTTCAAGCTGGAACAGTAACTGTCAAACCTTGTGCTGTGCCATTCTATGACAAAATAAGAGCATTCTAGTTCTTAAGCTACCTTCCTAAGGGCTGATAATTTTGGTACGTTTAAAGGTGTGCCATCACATGAACTTCTTCAAAAGCCTACCGGTACATCTGAAGAGCGCTGTCTTGGCTGTGTTGGCTGTGTTGGTGTTCAATTCATCTGTAAGATGGGTTCATTTCCAAGCCACTGCAACAGCGCATAGCATGTTTCTTCATGCATGTGGATTATCCTCCTACAAGTTTGGCAAATTCCACTGAACAGAAGAGTTTGTTGCCAAGAGTGTATGGGCCAGAGTGTGTTGCAGTGCTTGGTTTTAATCTCCCATTATGTCAGTGACTGTCATGTAACCTTGTCTCCCGAGCTGTTACTGTCATTGGAATTGCAATAAATTCATCTAGACAAAGCAATTCATTTCAAAGTAGTGGACAAACAAGTTCAAAGAATAGAACCACCAAGTCCCGTTAAATGATAAAATCTAAATCAGCTATTCTCAGAACTGAGTTACAAACTGCTTCTGTATGGACCACTTGACTGCCTGTATCATTACTCACTTTGTGAAATCGTTGTGAATGTGAAGGGAAAAACAAACTTTCTGGTAAACAGATTTCTTTAGCTGTCAAGGCTTTTAGAAGGGTCATTGTTTAATAACTTAATAAGTCACTCATGTTTGCTTTAACCTGGTTAGAGTCAGATTCAGAATTTAGAGTCAGATTCAGCGCCCAAGGGGACCATCCATTGCAAGACATGAAATTGTAAAAAAGAGTTCAAATGAATGAATAACAGTAATATAAATAAGGGAAACTATATATATATATACACACACACACACACACACACATATATACATATATATACACATATATAGATCTATTACAGTAAGTAGCATATAGTAGTCATGTGGTATACATCCAGGAACATACAGGCACTGAGAACTCATTTATAAACCACACACAACACAGTCTTATAATTAGATTTTGCAGCTCATATACTGGCCACAATATTGCACCTTGCTTTAGCCAAGTTTTATATCGTAAAAGTCAAATTAAACAATTAACCTTTGGAACATAATTACTTCATCTCATCAGTGCGACTCCACACCTTGCTGCCTTTTTGCACAGGATCCTGCCTTCTACCAAATTGTGTAGGAAAATGAAATGCATTACTCAGTTAACTAATCTAATAAGTTGTTTAAAGGCTGTTTACATCTAATCGCCTACAAATTTATTTTAAGAAAAGCCCACACAAAAAGAAAGCAGTAAATAATATACTGCCTGTTTTCATCGAACCCCGCTTCCCAACCTGTATAATCCATTAGTTCAGAGATAGTATTTAGAGCAGAGTGTTCTGAGCCAAAATTAGCCAGCTTTTTGGTTTGGTGGACATGGCATTGGCTTGTTTGATTAATAGAAGTGTATTACTAGAGATTATTTGCTCTTTGCACCCCTGCTCCTGACCATAAATTCTAGAGCCATTAAAACTAGGCTGTCATCAAAAAATGACAATGGTAACACAATAACCCCCTGCTGATTTCCATTAAGCACCCAGTCTTTCATAAATACATACATAAATTCAAGTAGAACCGAACATGGAGTGTGAGCTGTCCTTGGGCATCACTATTGTTAGCACACAATTATGCTTTGGGTTCTCGTCAGAAGGCTAAGCTAAGCTAAGATAAGCTCCATCTATAACTGAGTCTGAGTTTTAAACCACAGGCAAGATGAATTGCAGCAGATGTAAGCACATTGTATTTTTTTCTGATTAAAACCCTGTGTAAATTGCAGTATTAAGCAGGCTATGGTCCTGCATAAAGCTGTTGTCAACAATCTGTGATCACATCATCAGCTATTATTTATCTGATCAGAAAAGCTCTAATAATGCACTTTGATTCACTAAACTACAAAAGTATTGTTAAAAAAAGCTTGTTCTTTGAGGAACAAAAGTTGTTAGAGGATCTACAGTTTATCGATAAATATATGAGAACATTTAAAAGAATTAAAAAAAATTAAAACTTGACTCTAAAGAGTAAAAACTAAAAAGAGACTTTTTCTGATTTGGGGTTGCATGTATACAAACATTTCAGTTATTTCACTCCAAAATGCTAGTTACTTTTCAGAAAATAACATATGACTATTAACTGCAAATTAAAAACCAGAAACAAGCTTCTTCTTTCTGTGTTTGTATTTCTGTAATAATTGTTATTATTACATTATAAGAACATCTTTAATTGGTCTAGGCATTCACATGGGACAAAGTACTGTTTAATGGATGAGTGAATTTCAGGTATATTAAGAAATTAGTTTTTTAAACATAGGCTCACAATTATGCCAACTAATTCTAACTAATTATACCAACAGTCTCCCAGGATGTGATCGCAATTGCACAGTTAAATTGTCACTGCTTGGCTCCAGTGGCTTTTCCTAATATCTGGTAAACGTATCTTCTCATTATGCTGTACATAACATGCTTGGGAGAAACAGTGTGCAGATGGTGGATGATTTAAAGAACCAGCACGATTTGACTGAACAGCTACTATTCTCATGAAATAATAGTGACAACAAAGTCTAAGGTTGAAATGCCAAGTGTAAACTTAAAGTGAAGATTAATTTAGACCCAGCAACAGGTTTTCAGAGGGGACAATAGCAAATATGATGTGTGAGGGGATATGGGGTTCTTCATCCTCATTCTGACAGAGGCAACAACAAACATGATAAGGATGGCAATCAGTTGATATGTAAGGATTGTTGATGCATAATGTTCACAAATTGAGCAGATTTTTATACTGGATTAAGGAGTAAGGACTCAAACTACCTAAGGATTACTTTGTTGTGAACATCACATCTACAGATAAATCTGCATGACTCATCTAGTATCTATCATGCATTATGATCGTGTCAAAAGATCGACATTGTATTCATTCATCATGCATACCAGTACCATAAATATTACAACAGAAGTAGATCATGTTTAAGTTTTGGGGTCAGCACTCCTGACTCTTCCCCTTATGTTCCATTGTTATAATTTATGATACCATTCAACAACAGCTCTTTCTCGTATGGGAGGATATAGCCAAATGAAGACGAGAGATAAAAAAAGAGTAGAAAATCCATATTTCAGAGCTTTGTCACAGACCTTGATTCATTGTCTATTCAGGCTGAGGTCTGTAATGGTGCAGGTCGTGTGCTATACTGCAGCTCAGTCCCTGAAATCATGGATAAGTGCTGACGACTGGGCTCTGTCACTAGCTCATTCCTGAGATGTATTAAACCTGAGCTCCTCTCACTAACTGAAGCGTTTCTGATGCGATGACTTTCTAATAGCAGTTTTATTTTAAACTGGCTGAATTTCCTGAATGTCACATATAACTTATTCACTCGTTCACATGGTGACATAGTGGTGCCACAGCTAGTGATGGTGCCATACAGCTACTGGATTCTTAGTTCAAACCACAAATTCTCCTGCTGTCTGCTTACAGAAAGAATCCAATCCATGTATACTGGTTCTTCAGTTGTAAAAATTACTTTCTTTAAATTCGTATTTGTCTGAATCCTCATAAAATTGGGATCATTATCTGTTGTACGATGAAAGTGTAGAGGACTACTGTTAAATTTAGTTGTGTGTGTCAGTGTCATGATGCATGTTTTGAATCAGTCAGACCATATTTCCATGGAAATGCCGAATTCCCTATTCCCTTAATGTTACCGGCAACTGGGTGACCACTCTATGGAGGAAGAAGGGCTTTTTTTAGTTTTTAGCCTTAGCTCCTAGCCTTTCTTTTATGTCTACTGCTGATGTATTTACACTATTGTCTTATACGCTATAGTTTTTTGTGTTCTGTTTTCTTATACCCTTCATAATATTACACTTTTTCTAATTTATTAGTCTACATATTCTAAGTTCTTGAAATGTGCTCTCTGTTAATGTTTGTTTAACTTCTGTTTATTTAAACTATCAGTATAATCTCTTCAATTAGATAACTTAGTTTAACGTTTATATTCGTTAACTAACATTGGGCACTTGATAACAGACACGCATACGTTACTTTATACAGTTTGTGTACAATTTGCTTTATCGACTATTCGGAACTATTCTTTATTCATGCTTTTGCGGTTACCACATTCCCTGTCTGAAATACCGTTGCAAGATGAAACAATAAGACAGTTGCACAGTAACAACTGACAACACCTGGTTTCTCTGCCAGACTAAAAAATCAAATATGTCTGAAGGTGGCTGGTTGTGTTGCTTAATTCTTAATGTTATATTGATGTTTTGCTGTCAAGTTGAAAACTAAAGCCAACACCGAAGATGCCACAACGAATGAACGAATGAAATGAAATGAAATGAAATGAAATGTGTAAGATGTCTGGTTATGTATGGTTAACTGATTGGTATATGTATATATTATTTAAATCTGAGTATATGTATTTTTGTGTTATTTTCGTATTAATTTATAATTGTCTCCTGTAAATTTAAATTAAATATCCAGCATTATCATGACATTCTCCCAGGTGGCATGAGGGTCGATTATTTTTCTATTTCTATTATTTTTAAACTGGGGAGCGTGGCCTTAAATTTCCCAGAGGCGTTCATTCATATATGTCTAAATTTTCAAATTCCATGTGAAAGTGGCCTAACTGATCTACGTCTACTTAAAACATTATGTCATAGCGGCTTTATAGATACTAAAAATGCCAAAGTGTTTATAGCTATCCTCCTGTTTCACTGAAGTCAGACACTAAAGCATGATGCGAAAGCATAAAAGTATTATATGGGATAAACCACAATTCCGCTTAACAATTGAACACTTAGGCATATCATGCTATTAATGCACATTTTACCACATGTATTGGCTTTGTATGGCATCCTTCATATCCATTAGTTGTCATGACAACATATTTAAGTCTTTTGTTTTTTAGCTTCTTCAGTGGTGATGTCAGAATGTTTCACAGCAGCTACTTTGTCAATTATGAGACTGATGTTCAATATAAGCAATGCCAGATATGTATTGGTTCTGTTACTTTTTTCTTGATAGCAGTCATTAAAACGTGGATATGTGTTTGATTGCTTTATAATCTAGAGTTTATTCTGTATTAGCACAACTGATTTAAAGCAGCCCATTTGCTATTCTGGTTGTAGCTGTAAAAGGATAGCTGGTTTCTCAGCATGAGGTGATTGCACTTTAAGGTCATGCGTAGGAGTGTGATGTACTGTGAAATTAAAAGGAGAATAAACCACTCAAATGGTGGAATGGCTCGTGCAGAAAGCTCAATTGGGACCATAATTAATTTTCACGCATGTTTTGATTTGCTCTGATTTGCCACGGTACAGATGGAAAAGGCATATTATATCCCTGTGTGGGTGAAGCATGTACAAAACACACTACACAACAATTTAAACACCTGTTCTCTACAATAACATGGATGTGTTATTTCAGCTAAAACTAAGTTTCAGAGCAGACTGAATGATTCTCTGATTGGCCAGTAAGCTGGCAATTTTTGTGTTTTATATTTCTTGAAAACTTCAGCCTGGGTTCAGTTCATAATTGCTTTATATACAACTCCACAAATTCTGATGAGAGTTTCCTGTTTAAAGTCGGCGTTTAATTGACGACGTGATATTGAACACCTGGGGTCTCTACTATAATAGTACGAGCCCCAGCGTTGTTCAGAGTCACATCGTCACAGAACGTACAGTCCCTCGCTCGCGGCCCTTAATGCGCCACTGCAAGCGCTTAAACCACAGCACTCGCCTTCGTTCGGTAAATCGCTGCCGAATATAGACAGTGACATCCCAGGGCGTATAGTGCCGGCAGATGTGTACAAGGGAAACCCCTGAGGTATCTAGCGCGTTAGGGATAGATTCAGGGTTCCCCTTCCTGTCCTCACTTGGCTCCTATCGAGCCTCACTCCAGCAGGCTGCGTACTCCAATTGAGACCTGCCCCGGCTCGACTTCCTCGTGCGCTACCGCACGCTCGAGCTCACGCTCGCCCTGTGCCATTCCGGAGCTCCTCCATGTCACTCTATTTGGGAAGCGTCCTAAATCGGCGCCTTCTTGTGTTTTCCGCACGTCTGCCCTCTGCCGTTTTGCCGCACATTGTCATTGATTTGTGCGCGTGCCAGCTGTGGGTGACGTTCCCATTCAGGACACAACGCAGCTGCATGACTTCTTCCCTTTTTTATTTTTTGTAAATTTGGAGAGCCTTTAGCGCTGCCTCTTTAGTTATTTCCCCATTATTATTATACGTCGTGGGGCTCCTTCATTCCCGCATCCTTGGGTCCTAAAACCTGTATCATAACAATTACCACCTTAAACATGCAAGGTGACTGTTTTTTGTCACCTATTAATTATTATTAATATGTTTAGATATTATTAATATCTGTTAGTGTTAGTATGAATTTGTATTCTGTTCTGTCTCAGTTGACACTTTAGTATTATCTGTTTGCATTAGCTCTTTTTCTCTTTGTATTAACACTTTTAGCTGCCATTACACTCTCTTTTTGGTGTTTTTGGTGTTAGCTCAGTTTCTGTTTGTTTCATGGCTTTGTTTGTTCACTGTGTTCTAGCGATCTTATGTCACTATCTATGTTTATTAGCACTGTATGTGAGTCTCTTTGTTTTCCGTTTGCCTTGGTGTGTTGGTGTGGCCAACTTGCTGTGCGCACCTAGCGCCATATCTTGTAATAATTTGTACACACTTGCACCATGTCTCCGTCTCTCTACTGTATATTGAACGTGACTGCATGGTGAACCAGAGCAATGCCTATCGGCTTAATCTCAAATACAGGTATGACGGACCACTATGACGAACTAGAAACTGTTCTGTCCAGCGCTGACTTATGCTTGCACCCAGTTGTTTTTCAGGAGAAAATGAGCATAAAATGGTGGTGGTGGTGGTTAAGGGGGTACTGAGAGAGCCAGTGTTCTGCCTTTGGTGTTATTACTTAATAATAAAGGACAAATTTGGGTTCAAGGGCAAGATCAGGTGAAAAGCATCTGCTTCTGAATTTTGATTGTGTAAAATAGTTAAGAAATGGTAGAAGTCATGCACTGAAATGTGTACTTTGTTTTAACACTCGAGGGTGATTGCGTGTGCTGCACTATCCTGCACTGGTGCCTCATCACGCCCAAATCCATGTCCAAGCAGCCATGTTTTTTCCTTTTACATCTGATCACGGCATTTAACTCTCAGCAGCTTGGGTCTTATTAAATGCTGCCTGTCAAGTTCTCAATGAGCATCATTTTATGCTGCTTTATGACAGTTTGCTTTAATGAGAAGGAATCTATTGGGTCTATGAGGTGATAAGTGTGCCTCATAAAAGGTCATATATGCCAATTCTCACTAGTCATTAAACATGTGCATGGTTCTGTTGGTTCCACACTTCATAAGGCCAACTAATCACCTCGGCTATGAAAATGCCAGCTGTTTCACCACAGATACCCTCTTCATCCATTCTGTAGTTCCAGAAACTGTCTTCAGAGATGTGGAATTTTCAAGACACATTGCGACAAGCATGAGATACTCCTTTCATGGTCTAACGTTTACCATCTGCTAGAACTCACACAAGGGACTCATAAGTAGACATAAAAGACATCTACACCTGAGAGACAAGTATGTTTCTTATAGTAGTAGCTTATCATGGCCATCAGTAACTTGGATATGAAAATGTAACATAGCCACACCCTAGTAAGACAACTTTAAATTAATTACAAATATGAATTTAGTGCAGTGGCATGCCACAAGCTGTAGATGGTGACGGTGGTGTTTTTGTGACTGTTCCCAAATCAGTGCTTCCAGTGGAAAACCCATTATGTGTGGCCGTTAGTGAGACGCCATCGCAGACTGGTGACAGGTCTAACTGGAGCCATGAAATGTAATTAGCTCACATTAGATGGCCATCACCAGCCAGTCACAAAATATGGGGATCAAGAGCTACATTGAGCTTCTCAGGATAGACTGTAGTTTGCGTAAGGGTTTAATGCAGTTATATTATGCAATTCCGAAATACTAATACACTGTTTAGTAGAATAATTCATGTAAATACCTAATAATTCTCATTTGCAAAACCATAGTTTGAAGGTATGTTGTTGGTTCTACACTTCTATGCAGAGGAATGTGACTTCAAATCAAAGCTTTTCCAAGCTTCCACTAGTGGGTCCTTGAGTTAGGGCCTTATAATTTTTTCAGCCCTGGAAATGGACATATCATAAACGGTGCAAATGTGAATATCTAAAGCAAAGACATAGTCCAACAATATGTCATCTGTTCTAGAGGTTTTCAGTAGTGAAAAATTGTTAATTCTTTGTTGTAAATTGGAAATGTATCATGTCACTCTTGTGACCATGGACATTCTATCTGACCAAACTTATCTATAGTTACCAGACAACTGTAGACAGAGATGCATCCATTGGAACTAGACTTTGATGGGTAAAAGCAAAACAATGAATACAAATGACTTCAATAAACTTAAATTAAAATTGATACTGTTAGACCCAGTGCCAAATGTTTCATTTCAACTATGCTACTCGCACTACTCCAAACTAACAAATCATATAATTATTGTTTTAAGTTAAACAACGCTATATGCAACACAAAAACAATGCTATTTAGTATGCCTATCCTTATATCTTGAATATATATGCTCAAAAACACTTTTTATTTAGAGCATAGCATCAGCCCAATTCAATTTCTAAAACAGACAGCAGCTTTGGTGTTAAAATTAACACATGCACTAGAGGAGCAACAATGAGACGACCCCCAAAACAACAATGAGGCCAAAGGCATTTTGCCCCTTCTCGTCTTTTCTGAGTTTTCTAGTTTGTAGTTGGCTAGGGTTAGAGTGACTTCTAGTACATGTTGTATGTTGCAGTATCTGGATCCTACAGAGTTTGCATAGGTACATCAACTCCTGCAGGATGGCACGTCTATATGTACCATTACCAGAAGGTTTGTTGTGTCTTCCAGCACAGTCTAGTATAGAGTAGATTCCCAGTTACAAGCAGTTACTCTAGGAGAGCTGGACAAGCCCATAGAAGGAGGATGAAGGAATTGATACCATTAACCATTCATACGATTACCATTGAAAAGGCTAACGTCTTTTCTACCATGCCAGCGAGAGCTAGCCGAGTGTCCATGATTACGAGAGAATGACCTGACAGGTAAACTGCAACTCCTTCCTCCTCCCTCCACAGTACCCAACCATAATTGTTTAAAAGTAACATGATTTTAAATGAAGACTAATGATTTTAGCCTAACAGCCCAGAGAAAACACATCACTGAACAGGAGGACACGTGGGCCAGTGTGTTCACTTTGAAGACGGACACATTCCCCAAAAAACTATGCCAAACATTTTTATAAAACAAACATTTTCAGTTGTTATTTGAACAGAAAGTTGGACTACACACTGTAGTGATGTTCTGAAAGGATTCGTAGTGTTTATATGGACTGAGCAAATGTTCAGAAAGGACCAGTGTAGGGTCTTCTGGGCTGATCCTGAGTGCCCATCATCCTAAAATAAACATTGTGCCTAAATAAACAAATAGGTTGTCTTCGTAATCACTGTTTAAAAATCCAGCAAAATAATCACAACTTTGACGTCACATTTTTTTTTAAATTAAATATAGCCAATATTCAAATCAAGCCAATATAAACAGTTTAGAAAAAAAAAACAGTTGAGTTTTTATTGACATACGCTGTGTTGTGACACTTTGCTGGAACTCTTTGGGTTAGGAAAGGCCTTATAGTTATGAACCGCACTGGTCATTATGTAATCTGCCAAACCAAACAAACATTAGATTCACCATGACTAAACCGACAGGAGCTAGAGAGAAGATAAATGAGAAAAACCTCTCTGACTAAGCCGATGAGTGTGGAATTATTCATAACTTCCATATAGGAAGCAAGCGTTTTTGTGTTCAGTTAGTCTTTATGAAGTGAGAACATGCAGATCTTTTGTAGTGGCTTTCTGCTCAATAATTCAGCACTCTGGTTATAGTTTTCTCCATTAAAGCTCTTCAAACTCTGACATTCGTCAGGCTTTCATATCGCTGTATTGAATTTGCTCCTCTCTAAAGCTCCCTACTGGTAAACCTCAGTAGAGAACCAAACCTATTACAAGCACATGCTATTTAGCATTTCTGTCTCTCTGTTTGGGGTGGGGGTGGACAGGGTGATATTTGTGCTGAATACATGGCAACAGAACTGGATGCACAGTCATATATCAGCAGGCAGCTGAGAATAAATGTGTAAACACTTTTGATGCTCTTGGTTACTTGGTTACTTGGTTAAGGAAATATTGCTCCCTAAAAGAGCATGATAAACAGAAAATAAGATAATTAAATAGGGAAAATGAGGAAATATTGAGTTGCTTTTAAATGAATTAATTAATGTTCTTTTCAATTGCTAGGGAACACAAAATAAACAAGCAGACATCTGTAAGTAAAAAAAATACCCATGTTTAGCAATTTGGGAGAAAACAATGATTCATTTAATCAATCACTCCCAAACCTTGTCAAGATTATGCCTTAAAAGTTTCAGTGGTTAATGTGTTGTAGCTGAAAATCAGAAAGTATACATTTAGTTGTCTGCTAAACAGATTGATATGGTGAAGATTCCAGTAATCGATTTAATTAATTTTATAAAATATATAACATTATGAGCTAACTGTGAGTGCATCTGTGGCTAAATTTAAAGTAATGACTTGTCCTACTTTAATAAAAAAATAAGCAATTCAGTCAAGGAAACTGTGGGCATTACCTTCTGAGAGACAATTTCCACAATAACTGCAAATAACTGCAGGTACCATATTGTGACTACTGTTTTATGCCTAGGACTGAAGAAATTAACTCCAGATGCTGACTGAACTTTGGTCCAAAATATACAATTGATCCCCAAGACAGCAACATCGGAACCGAGGAAGAAGTTCTAGGTATCAGATACCAAGATGTGTACATATAAAAGTAAAAGAACTTATTCACGAATAACAACCCTCTAAAATAGACTGAAAATTTGTTGATCACCAGGACAAAAGACCTTTGCGGATAAATATACTTTGGTCAGGTAAAACAATAAAAAACGTCCTTATAGTGAAGCCTGGGGGCGGCAGCTTCATAAGGGAGTTTTACAGGAAAAGAGAATGTTGTACTTTAGAAAACACATCACATCATAAAGAAGTACTTAAGTATACTGACGGGAGAAAGCTCTGACTTACATGCAACTGTGTCTTGCAGCAAAACAGATTAGGAACAATCCTAAGCTTTCCTACAAAACTGTTACAATGGTTTAAATGCAACAAATTGAAAATATGTGAGTAGCCATCACAAATTATGATCTTAGAACAAATCGTCTCTTAAAATTTGTAAGCAAAACTGAAGAAAATACACCTGTTCTATCAGAGGAATGAACAAGCTTATGAAAGCCTACACCATTGTGTGGCTTGTAAACATTAGGGGCTGATGGGTGCTCATGCTGTGGCACTGGTCAACTCCGTCTCTCAATATCAGAGATAATAGCCTCTATCCAGAGAACAGCAGTAATGCCACGACTTCTGAAACCCCCAAGAATGAGCCCCCCACTGGGCCAATTAGCTCTAAAAGCTAGAAAACTGAAGAAGCAATGATGTCTGATGTCTTGTGACGTTGGCCCACATATCAGACTTTCAGATTGTCAGAGTGGCTAACAGCAGCACTCAACTAGTCATGCAGGTGAAGCCTCACTGGCAAGTGTGGTTTACAAGTTGATCTGTTTCCATTTACAGGTTTGCACTGGTTAACTGGTCTTACCTACTGCAAAACAGGTTGTGGGGCAAAATGGTCCTTGACTGGACATTCCTATAGTCACATTGTCTTTTTATGCTACTGGAATATGGCGGGTATTTTCAAAAGAAACACATTGTGTGCAAATGATGCATAAATATGTCAAAAAATACCACTGAAAACACGAGTGGAATGCAAGCATCCGAAATCTAAACTGTTATACATATCAATCACTCCAGGGAATACACAACACATTGGTTCTTCAATTACAAACACACATGTCACAACAGTCACACACACACACACACACACACACACACACACACTAGAGAACCAAAATAAAAATGTGCATAATTGATTGTAAATTAAAATAAACATTACTCATACAACCAAGAGGGAGAGTCCACTTGAAGAAACAATACTTTCCAAAACAGGCAATGCAGTATCACCATTTAAAAAATTTAAACCTTCAAGTTGACAAATCCAGCCTGTTGTTACTAGTAGGAAGCATTAACAGCAGTTAAACGTTGGTACTTCTACAGTAAGTCACAGACAATTTTTACTTCATATTATATTTTGTCAGAATTGTTAAGAACTGTCGTTAAAGCAGATGGACATAGGTCGGATGGTCTTACCCGTACATTTAGACTAGACATTTGTCATACAATTTCCTCTTGTATGCTTCAAAACACACAGTTGAAGTTGTTATCTATGAGCAATCATTATCACTCAGACAAGAAGCAAATGCTACTAAGAGACTAACAAACAAGCTCTCAGTTTGACATTAAGCACACATATAATAATAAACAGTAAGAGAATAACTTAAGTGTGAATCATTTGACTTCTGTGGCCAAGATTAGCAAAAATGGAGATGAAAATCTGACAAACACTGCAGACAGATCCAGGGTGATAGGTAATGAAGACATGGTGTTCTTGTGCATGAGTTACTGCACATAGAGTAGTTTCTGTACACCCCACCCTGTTAACATTTCTTTTTTCGTGAAGAAAGGGGGAAAGCTATCCAAGTGCCGCAGATTTGTGGGCATTGGACAGGAACCAAAAAAGTAAAACTGGGTTGCAGTTGGACACAGCACTTGGGTTAAGTGATTAAGAAGGGTTCCGCTTCTTATGTAGAGGTGTAAAAGTAGCCAGTCCAATGAGAAGTGTAACCCGGCCAGATGCGATGTGTTGATTACTGCAGTAATATATGGTACGAGGATACTGGGTATTGCCTGGAGCAATGCGGATGGTACTGGATCCAGTGTGCAAGTTAATGGAATTGAGGTCATTAGTGTCATCATATCATTCCTCTGTAAGCGATGTGAATAATGAAAGGTTGTGTATGGATTTGATGATTCTACTCTGTAAATTGATGATGATGCCATGTGCAGAGTCAAAAAAGACAGTGAATACCCTAGACAATATGCCATCAGTAGGGATTATGTTAGACATAGGTGTATAATTATGTGAGAAAGTGCCTTAAGCATGTTCCAAACTTACTGGTGGGGAAAAAAGCTCAGTGTTTTAGTAACACAGTTTTTGAACAGTGTTGGGCATGAAACACTTTTGCATATCGACTCCAAAATAGACTGTGATTAATTTATTTTAATATACTCTATTACACTGTGAAATACTTTCAGGATATATAAAAATCGCTTAATATAGATAAATGATTGTGCCAGTTTTAGAAACCTCATGAGATCATTATCGTGGATTTATTGCTGTTAAAATACAGTACTACTCTTCCATCTAACAAGAACCATACAAAGTAATTCTGTAAGTCACGCTGCTTTAAATGTAAATTCGTTTAAAATGTAGCCAGATAGGTATGAATAAAAATTAGCCTAATAAGTAATCTGAGTAGCTAATTCACCTTTAAGAAAACAAGGTACTCGTAGGAAACAGCGTAATTCTTTGAAACTGCCTGGTGCTGGGTTTGAACCAGAGATTTTAGCTTTACTGTGTGTATGTGCTATACTTGGCACTTGGCGCTTAAATGATAGACTGTGCAAACACACTTAAAGTGTTGTGTGAGGAAATGGCAGAAGGAGGATGTGAGGATTAGCGTGCAAAATGGTGCCTATCAAGAGAGGTAGGCACCATTTTGAGAAATTCTAATTAAAAGGAAAATCAACACAACTACAGTTGAGACCGTATAAGGTATCAAGAACTAAAAAATGTCCATGTTTCACACTTTAAGTACAAGTTTAATTAAGATAATTTACTTTATGTGGCTCCCTCCATTATTCGATTTCCATAGTCCAGGTCTCTCTATTACACTTTATATTTCTTTATAGCTCTGTTTTCTAGTTTCTAGTTCTCTCTGTAATGGTTTAGATCTCATTAAATATCTGCATAATTTGGTATAATTATTTTTTATTCTTAAATCTCTTGGCACCTTTCTAGTTCTATGTACTTTAGATCTCATTAGAACCTTTTATAATTAGAACTCTTAAGTCTCTTTACAGCTTTTTAACTCTCTATGTAATGATTTGGATCCCTTTAGAACCTTCTATAGCTCTTTATAACCCTTTGATCTGTAATTACTTCTCACTCTTCTCTCTACCTTTATCAGTTCTATCAGTTGTATTCTGTATATCTTCAGTTCTCAGCTTCTCAGCCTCACGATCGGTGGATTTATGGATGACACATAACAGACTTGATCACACATGTTCCTTAATACCTCTATCACATGGCACCATCATGATTGACTTTCATGACTGACCTAAGAGAACAATTAACATTAAACAAATGCTCTTTTTTTTAGACATTTGATTCTTTCACACCCTGTATATACAGAATATAGCAAGTGACCATTCGAGTGTCTTAAATACCTGAGAACCTGAGAACCATCATAGGCACAAAGTTGGCATGCCTAATTTCATGGCAAGATGATATTTGAATCGCATAACTAGCAAACAGAAAAATACATTGGGCACTGGCTAGGGGAATTCAAATTCCAAGAAAGTATTTAGTGAATTGAGTTTAGTGAATGATTTTTACTAATTCTAGGGCTAAAGCCACTTGATAGCTAGAGAGCTTGTACATCCAGTAAAACAGTAATTATTGAACTAGGCTAAATTTCCTGAAAAGCACCATAATGCTATCTTAAACTCAATTAATAAAGTTATGAATGTTTTCCAGTTACCCTCCTAATTAAAATAGCAGGTTAACTCTACCATTTATAACACGCTTGCCTACTCAGATGTTAACCCTAACATTCTTCTTGAGCTGTGCCTGCACCTGTGTTGCACCTGGCAGCAATAAGAGACAATAAGAATATGAACTGTATAAGTTCATAAATATTATCACTAAATTAGTTAATGTTTAAAATATGTTATTTTATGTTTTATTGTATGCAATTTGTTGCAATATGTCAAATTAAGAGCTCTGTTCTCGTATTTCTAACACCCATGTTCCATCCCTGAGGAGATCTCATTTAGGTTCATAGGCCACCTCCCAGCCAGCATAACACTGTAAGACCCATTTGTTCAGGATGGGCTGGGTGGGTTAGAGGTGTACATAAGCTCTGTGTGAGGTTTAAGTTATGATATAAGTAATTCTGCCAATTTACTAATACAATGACATCTCGATTCTTGCCGTTTATTCGAGAACAAAGATTGCAAGTAGTAACATTTTTTAAAAGTTATTTCAGACAAGTCGACAATACTGAGGCAGCAAGCTGAGAATGTGCAAACACAGGGAGGATGCTGACAAATGCATTTGAAACACATCAAACAGGTTGCAAAAAACAGTAGATTTTTAGTTGGAAGTCCCAAAATATTAAACAGGTGGTAAACAGCAATGAGTGCCGTACAGAACAATGTGGAAGCTCGTGTGAAACTGAGTTGACGTTACTTAACAGGAACACAATCAAAGAAGACAAACACGGAAAGCCAGTCACACAGAAATCTGATCCTAGGCTGTGGGGTCCAGGGTGGAAAAGGGTGGGTTGAGACTTTTTTAATCATGACGCATGAGAGTGAACGGAAGAGGAAAAACAAATGTGGTTTATCAGTGAAGATAAACAGCATTAAGAAATCCAACAGGTAGAGTGGTGAGCGACAAAGAGAAAGCACAAAGTTCGAAGAAATCGGAGTCGACTCTTCAACCAATACATGATTTGGAGCCGGTCTGACTGGTGCGATTAGCCAGTCTTGTGCAAACAAGGGGAGGACGCTGCCAAATATATATCGTCAGGGTTGCTAATTGACCTATCTGCTTTTAACAATTTGTATCTTTTAGTAGCAACAGTGTTTGCTAATTGTGCTGTTAGCCTGTCTGTCGAGCATCATTAGCAGTGGCTGTTGCGTTTGCTTTTACTGAGGAGTGCAGTGCATCAATCAGCGGTGTCTCCAAGGAGCCTGGAGGGCTTGTTAGTGATCCACTCTTTTAATCAGATATAAACCGAGTTTCCCCCAATTTACTGGCTGCTTGAGCTGCTGATAAAGTCAAAAGGCCTTTAGGGAAACAGACAGAAAGGAAATAGCTGAGTACCAAATCAGAGAAACAGGTTGCATCAGGTAGGACGTATTGGATGAACTGGATATGTTAAGCCTGTCATAGACAGCTGACTCACTAAGTTTCTCATCATCTTCTTATTCTGCATGGTAGTGAGTTTGCAGATGGTGAAATAAACTGTCAAGATGTCCTTATCAACAACTGATAATCAGAATGGTATGCAGATTGTTGAGGTTAGTGGTGTGTTTTGTCTCCAGTTTGTTCACTCATTTTTAACTTCAGTCATGTGTTTCTAGGTAGAACACTATCTTGATTTGTGGTGCCTGTACTAACATACTCGCCTATACGAATGCACTCAGTGCACATGAGCATTAATCTACCCTACCTGGCAGTAAATAATTCAAAAGTTTGTTTGACAAGTATTATGTATTGTATAACATTAGTTCAGTTATGATTAATGTTATTAACCTTAACCCATACTGTACCTTGCCAGATACAGGTATATTAGGTGGTGTAGTACAGCAATAATGACACACATAACAGTGCAGCATGGGGGCATACAATTTTATCAAACATACAATTGAATTAAAGTTTTATTTTATTCTCATCTTGTGGAATGAAAAACATTCATGCAGTGAAAATAATAGTTAAATGCACTCACTTCTCAGAGACCTGCTTTCTAAAATACATGAAAACAACAGGAAGATTGCACTTTTACATAAAAGACTAATTGCTCTATTATTTGTGTTTGTGCAGATAGAGAGAGCAGGGTAAGAAGGGGATGAATGAATCAATGTACGGCATGTAGCACTACAGTGAAATAAGATTTAACCCATATTAAATTGCTGAACAAGTGTAAATAAACATGTGGTGGCTAATGTTGATATTAAATGAATCATTGTATGAAAAACACTGCAGGATTTTGGCTATTTAGTCAGTACCCGTGCATTAAGGTTTCTCATTCAGTATTGCTGATACGAAAAAATACTTACCTGTATTTACTTTTATTAAAAAATAATTAAATGTAATAAAAAGTAATAGAATAAGTAAACAGAGAGTAAACTTTCCATCCCATACCTGCCACATGGATGGCACCACACTTAACCCCCACCTTCACCAGTGAGCCCAAGTCTCCATTTTGGATCAACCTACCCAGGTTACCAAGGCCCTGGATTCAGAAGTGAGACCTCTTTATTTTTGGATCTTTCATGGGTGTGCTTTATATCACTTTTTCGACCTTTCCCCTCAGGCCTGTTCAACATGGGTAGCTCTCCTGTGATCATCATGAGTCATGTGTGAAAAATGCTTTCGCACCAAGCAGTTTGAGGGACTAATTTGGGAGGAACTATCCCCTGCAGAGCTCTTCCGGGGGAACCACAATTGTTTCACAGCTTTTTTCTGGTTTGCATTTGCACTCCCATCACTGTGTATTGTTAAAGTGGCATTAAGCCGCAACTGCACACCATACAACACAAACACAGTCACATATGACAAACACACTGCTTTTACTAACATTAATTCATACTATAATACTGCTTTAAACACAGTTCAAGCTTAAAGCTGTGTGCTGATCGATGCTGAAACGCGGTGACGACAAGGACGTGTTAGATTGCAGTTGTGCTTCGATGCTACTACTAAGTGCACTTAAGAGCTCACTTCTCTTCATATATAGTGCAGTATTAGTAAGGGAGCAGCTATGCAGCATTATTTAGGTTACAGCCATGATTTTAGCATTGTAGTTCTTTACTGTAAGTGAGTGCTGAACGCAGCATGCATGACGAAAATAAGAAGCACAGGAAGAACTCTTAAAACATTTAAACAGCAGGACCTCACTGAATATGCCAAACAGGACAAAGCTAAAGCTAACTTTGGTGAGAGTGCACTATTGTCCATCTTAATATTAGACATTTCAGTTAAAAGAAAGTTGAGAAAGTATCTATATGCTGGCATTTCTCATTTTTGGCCAGAAAATCAGAATCAGCCAAAATTGGCCAGAATTGGCCAAGATATCTTCAGTTCCCAAATGACAAATGGCCCCACCTTAATGTAGGATTAAACCTTAATCTACACCTGACATTTGAAGAACTACAATCATCCTCATTTCATGTGGTACAAACAAAAAAAGAAAGAAAAGGTACTATGAAAAAGTTCCTCAGTGTCTACAACTTTGAGGGTTCCGAAAGTACACAAACCCCTTCAGCATGGCAAATCCAATTCCCCATGACGGAGTGAAGACTTCAGATTAGTGAAGGAGACCCAGATTAGAGCTGCTGCTGCTCCTTTGGATTGAGATTCAATTGATCTGTTTTGAGAATTTTACGAAGATGCCCCCTTGATATACTGAAAGGAAACCTCAGGACACAGCCAGGACCCAGTAGGTGGATTATATCTCACAGCTGACGTGTGGACATTGAGGATCCAAAGGGGGAACTTGGAATCTGAAGTATGCTCTGAGCTTCTTAGCCTGTTGCAGACAATAACTCTTACCAGGTATAGCTGATGGAAAATGGCACTGAACATAAGAAATGTGAATTTCTTATTAGATTACATTTATGTACTTAATTGTACATAATGTTAGATTGATGTACACTAATTAACCACATAGACATTTTAATAACCACCTTCATCACGGGTACCAATAACTGTGGAGCCATCTGCATGCTCAGTTATGAATTATGAGAGTGTACTTGGACAATAAAAGCTATAAAGGTCAGAGGTAAAGTATAATAGAGATTGATTAAATGTCTAGGAGATTACATGTAATTGTTATTTAGTGAATTGTGAGAGTGACTGAATGGGACCCCACAGTGTAGGTTTAATTCTCCTGTAGTTAAATACATAATTTAATGCCTGAAAGCAATTCTTCAAACCATAGCACATGCTCTCCTAGCTCAATATGAGATTGATGATGAATATTCATCCACCATGGCAAATGTGTTAGCCATTCCTGTAAATGAAGGCTTTGTTGGCTAAATAATATACAGAATACACATGAGTACTATGCTTTGATGTTAATCTGATCCCTCGACATATCATTTCGAACAAATACTTTGGTGTCATCCATAGCTACTCAAGCAAGACTAATTAAATAAACTAAAATAACCTAACATGGCTTGGCATACTGGGGAAATCAGAATATGTTCCAAATACACAACAATCTTAGTTAGAGGGTCACATAAAAACTTGAGTGAGCATTCCAGTGACATAATTGCACATACACTTGTCTTCTGTTGTCTTCTGTTGAGGATATAAACTCAGACCTTTGCCGCTCAGCACCTCCCACAAGATCAGAGGAACAAAGTAGTATTTGCTAAATACTAAGGCAAGATTGAAGTGAAATTGGAGATCATCTGAAGAAAACTTTATCAGAGTAATCAGAGTTCTAATAGCTTGGATAACAGTTAAACGATTTCAACTGAATTTGGCACTTAACACATTTGTGCAGAGCAGCTAATGGACTGAAACATGGTGGGCATGGTCTGCTTATTGTAAAAGGTTTCGCTTCTTTTGCGCTTATTTACATAAGTTACATGACTAGATGGTGGATTCTCTCGTGGGCTCTGGCAGCCTTTAGTTAAATGCTATATACAGCTCTAATATACAAAAATTAGGGGTTATTTAAATATGGAATATTTCATTTTGAAATAACCCCTAATTTTTGTGAGCAGTATTTACTCAAGAAAATGAAGAATTGTGTGTTGTGTCTTCTCATATGTATACACACACACACACACACACACACACACACACACACACACACACACACACACACACACACACACACA
>JAUZST010066534.1:0-22390 GCA_034779995.1 Parotocinclus haroldoi | reverse complement strand
TGCAAACGCGCAGGTGTCAGGTACATTCTATGAATGAGTTTGAAATTAAGCTCATGCACACTAATAGAAATACAGATAGGGTATAAACCTGAACAGACATGCATGGCACTTTAATGTTGTCACTGAAATGTGTTTGCAATTGTTCCTGATCTTCCACATAACTTGCATTCTATTAGGCAGTGTCTTAGATAATTCTAAAGACCGGTTAGATCCTCTCTGTCGCACAAAAAACACTTTAACTATCACTTACAGAAGGGTGTGTATTTATTCTTTTCAAGTTTCTGTTCTGTGGAAATGTATCTACAGTTTAGATCAGCAGATCCAAATTTATAAATGGCACGTCTCCCAGATTTCAATTAAAATAAAGAATATGGTAATGATTTTACCATATTTATTTCAGTAATTTGAAGTGAATTTCCATTATTGAAAGACAAATTATTGGATTTTGATAACATCCTTTTTAAAAAAAAAAGAAAAGATAATGACTGTTCCCTGTTTCTGTAGTTCTTTGAGTATTTTCAGCTGCTTGTAGTCTTAGTCTAAATACAAATATAAAAACGATTGTTTTGTGTTCATGTCTTTCTTCTTCAGCTGATTGGTTCCTGTTTCCTTCAGATTCAGTCGGTACACTGAGGGAGTTTCTGTGCTAAGTCTAGTGTAGTTCTGATTGTTTTCAGTCTTAGATTGACTGGGATTCATACTGAATCTGCACTGACTAAAACTAAGTGCAGGTATGAACAAATTAAAAAGGAAATTCTTGCTGTTACGTGGGAGATTTGTGATGTACCTCCTTGGCCTGCAATGTGTGATCAGAACAGACCACAAACCATTGGTTATCTGCTTAGCACGAGACTGCTTGATGATGTTCCTCCTCGTGTGATGTGCTTGAGATTGAGACTCCTTCAGTTTTCCTAAAAATCCTCGTCTCAGCTGACACTTTTTTAAGAGATCCCAGCTCATCATGAATTCATAGATTATACATGGAGCACAATAAACTCCATACCATAACAAAGAGGATCAGGAAGTCTAGCCTGCCTCTTGGTCAGGTTACGCACCTCTGTTAATGTTCATGTGATACTGAGACAAGGTGGACGTGTCATGGGCTACGTAAAGAGAGAAGTAACAAATGTAAAATATGCCCTATTTGAGACACGGAATGTCATGGTTATGAGATTAGTTTATATTTACCCAATGATAAATACAGAGAGAGCTAATATGGCATACATTTCTCTGTTATCTAAAAAAGTATGTTTTTTTAGGTTAAAAGTGGGAGATGAGTGACATAGTGAGCAGGTGCTGAGATATGATGAGCAAACATAGACGAGTAGAAATGTTTTAAGGAAGCCCTAGTAAAAGGTTAGCATGTTTCCTCCTTCTCAGGCTATTTATTTATTCTTTTGTAGTATAAAATTACAAAACACAAACCTTGTGCTATTAGAAAAAGTGGAGGCTGTAATCGCTGCCAAAAGTTTTCTTTCTCCTTCTTTCAACCTTCTCATTATGAGATACTGATGTTACGAGATGTGGTGTTTGGTGGTGGGACCCAAGTATGCGGGATAGATGGAATCCCACGTCGTATAATAATAATGGGAAAATAATATAGAAGAACTAAAAGGGGATTAGAAGTGGAGCGTAAGACTCCTGAAAACAAAAAAAACCCAAAAGGATGAAATGGTGCGCCGCTTGTGTTGCGTTCTGACTAGAACCCAATGCGCAAACTGATCTCGAGAGGGCGCCGTAGTGCAAACGGGGCAAGCATGCAAAGAGCACGATTTGGGACGTATCCCAAGTGGTGAGGCACTGAGGTAGTCTGAACGCCAGAGGACGAGCGTGAGCTCCAACGTGTAGCATGGAAAAGCTATGCCGGAGCTCGTATAATTCAAACGCGCAGCCAGGTGGCAACTCTAGCCGGGGCATGTCTCAAATCGAGAGGGCAGCTGACTAGAGTGAGGCTCAAGAGAGCGCTTAGGCTTTTGAGGCGCCAGAAAACGAGTATTAACTGGGGCGCACGAAAAGCACGAACGCAAAACAGATCGCGAAATGCGTCGAAGCACCAGGGGGCGAGCGTGAGCTCGGGCACACATGTGGTGTGAGTAAGCGAAGCCGGGGTGCATCCCATTTAGGACGAGCAACCTGCTGGAGTGAGGCTTATTGAGTACCGACAACGAAGGAGCGTGAGTTCAGGTGCACAAGTACAGGATGGGAGACCCTCAAAGGGCCCCTACTATACTGATTACCTCATGACCCCCCCATACGCATCTGTCGGCACTAAAAGCCTGAATTTTGAACGATGGGCGGATTTTTTTTTTTTATTTTAGCACAAAGCCGCAACTTAACAAAATGTGAAAAAAGTGAAAGACTTACTGGATGCATTGTATATAAATCTGTAAAGGACAATGTGATGTGTGCTGCTCTAGTCAGATGAATGAGCATGGCACTTTTTTTTTTATATTTTATTTTTTCAACACAGTTGCACTAATAAACACGCAACAATCGCAGGACAAAATAATCAACACAAGGTAACAAATAACTTTCGATCAAAAAAAAAAAAAAAAAATTACAATAATATAACAATCATAACAAGGAAAGAATAAAATAGAAAAAAAATGATAACAGAAAAGGTAAGGGGTTTTAGCCAGACATCTTAAAATAATCCCAAACATAGGACCATATTCGCCAAAATTTGGGCGTCTGTCGGCGCAAGTCAAAAGTCAGTTTCTCCATGGAAAGGAGAGATGAAAGTTGAGAGATCCACATCTCTAGAGACGGAACCTGATGAGAGGCCCAGAGCAACAGGATGCATTTATTCGCTGCTAAAGCCAGCAAAGTAAAGGCCCAGCATAGTGGAATGTACCGCCCTCCAAAATGAATTAATTTTGTCATATGACCAAAAACAATGAATAAATGTGCCTTTTTTAATCTGACATTTTGTACATGTATCAGATCTGTTTGGGAACATCCTGTGCAAACGCATGGACCGAAACATTTTAGAATTTCTCTTTTCATTATCTTAAAAATCCAGGCAGATCAGCAGGTTTCTGAATTACTCAGACCAGCAATCACCTAGTACGCCTTTCTTCACCATTCTGTAGCAAGTCTTAACCATTTCTGCATACCTTAATGCACTGAGCTGCTACCACGTGATTGGCTGATTAGATAGTAACAAAATGGCTTGTGAGCATATTCACCAAACATCCGCTCGGTGCTGTTTACATAAGGGTGGCCAGATGGGACCACTGAAATTTTTTGGTTGCACACCAAAATGAAAATCTCAATGTCAAGATGTCTATTATTTTAGTATATTGAATATACATATATATTATTGTTTATTGCAGATTAGTTAATAATGAATCTAATGTGCAGAAACTAATATGATACAGTTAACTTTTTACAGTACAACAACATTGTGTAATGTATTTGTATATATAAATCTATTAGGTGAGCCATCGTTCTTTAAATAATTCCCCCGTTTCTTAAAGAGACAAATATACAGGTTTAATTAGAGTAAGCTACCTGTTCAGATCTGCTGAGAGAGCACTGGCCAGACGTTTGCCCAGATCGCGCTTGCATTTGCGCTCTTTAGCCTGGCATTCTCTGACCACCTCGGAACACAGCATCGCAGCGGACTAACACTCCACAGTCAGCGTTCAGTCCAGATCTGTAGGACCTTACGGTACTTCTGCTGACAAACAGACAAAAATAAAAACACTGCGTTATAATATTGCTTTCTAAATGAGCAATTGCAGGAAAAAAGTCACAAGAAATACAAGAGTTTTCATGCAAGGAAACGTTCATCTTGTGGCTCCATGACATTTTTTTGCCTCCATCGGCATCATTTTCTTTTGTTGTGTACACAATTTCAGCACTCTTTAACTACCTTCAGACACGAGCCCAGTGCTACACAAGGTCAGTTAGCCAGATGAGGTAGATGAAGATGGGACAAAGCATGGACCAGATGTGGAAAATGACATCGATCCAGATGTTTGGTTATCAAATAACACGGGTAGAATTAAATGACTTGGACAGGGAAACAGATTTATCAAACGCTAAAGCAGAACTACTTGTTCCAAGATCAGTTGTCCAAGATCAATTCGATTTAAACCGTTTCATAAGCATTTTAGTCATTTCCCTGCAAATCTGAAATTCTTTTCGGAGCTCAGCTTGGCATGGTAAATCCTGATCTCAAACCTCTGTCAGAAAGCAACGGGTCTTACAGTTCCCATTCGATCCCGAACTCCATGCACCACGTGATTGGTGGTGTCTGAGGGGAGGGAAGCTGCACGTATTGGTGGAGGATGATGTTGATTCGACTCCAGCCTAGTTCTGTGATGAACTGGCAACTCTTTCAAGGTACTTTAGCAACAATGGCTATTTAGGATTGGAGCAAAGTTCGATCCCAGTCAGACATACTTGCACTGGGTACATTTAGAGCAACCAATTAACCAAAGTCTTTGGAATGCAAGAGAATATCGGATTACCCTGAGTAAACCCATTCAGACATGGGAAGTCCCAAACTACACTAAGAAGAAGTCCAAGGTCCGGATCGAACCAGGTATATCTGGGACTGGAACTGGAACTGACTGCCTAAATAGCCTTCGCCCCGTGAATTCCAGGACAGGCACCGGATTCCCTCCCGCGTCCCTCATCAGGATAATCTGAACGCTCAATCATCATAAACTTTTTAACCTTTAACTTTATCTGAGGTACAGTCTCAATCTTAACCTGCCCGTGACACTGACGCGCAGTCTTACTGGGGATTTAGGCAGTATTTAAGCCCATTTATTGTCCTCGTGATCATACATCTAGATCTCTGATGCAGCTTTTTGGTCACATTCTATGCACAGTTTGTCACCACAGGACGCTGTTGGTAGGACATGGTAGGTCAGTACAGCTAGCTCTAATTATAGAGGTGGTAGATGCACCTGCATGCACGTGCTGTATTCAAGGCTTGACAGTATTCAGCACTACACAAGTGTTACGTGGTAGTATCAAACCTACAGTGTATAGATAAAGAGACTACAAAACAAGACAGCGTTGCTTGGTAATGTTACCTGTGGGAAATGGTAACAACGAAAAACAGACAGAACTACAAGCTGGCTCAGATAAAAAAAAAAAACGAGCCTTATACAAACACGAAAAATACAGCAAAAATGAAATAATCTGTGCCAAAAGCTACCAACACCTTTATGCAAACACACCAGTGCCACGGCGAGCACAAAGCACTGACCTGTAAAGCATCCGCACAGCAAACCTTCATCATTCCTCAGACCTGCTCACACTTATAGATCTGCGCATTCATCAGAAACACACGGCTTTAGTCTTTTATTTCTTACAGCTTCTGGTGCGGAAGCTGTGCTCTCCAGTTACAGCGAAGTAACCGCGCAAACGGCTGCCTAGTGCCTCCACAAGTGCACTACATAGGGAATGAGGTAATGGCTGCTACCAAAGAGCCTTCACGTGCTGAGAACGCCTACTGTCACGCCGCCCAACGCCTTAACATCCGCTAGAGGGCGATAGTTAGCGATTCCAAAAAAAGAATTCCAGGGCTGTCAGGATTAATTGTTTTTCTAAGCACAAGCAAACATAACACGTTCTTCAACAATAAGAAAAAAATATAAGCGTGATTCTCAAATTATATTTTTTTTCATCTAAATGCTGCTGCATAGACGCTGCTAAAACAAAGCCGATGATTTGAAATGATGGTTGGGTTAAAACTAAACAAATAAATAAAATAATAACAACTTAAGACCAGCATACAATCCCTTACTGGTCAACAAACAAAACCACTCCCGCTTCAGGGTGGCACAAACCATAATTTCAAATCTTCGGCTTTGTTTCGATGGATTGGCGTCCCGTCTGGGATTGTTCCTGCCCTTGCGCCCAGAGTACATTTTATAATTATGTAGAAAATGTTACATTTTACATTGCACAATTTAAACACAGATTACAAAAAAATATGTGTTATGTTTTCTAAATGACTCTCAGGACAGTAATTGTCTCATTTTATAATGATTTAAACTCATATTAAACTCTCTCTCTTGCTCGACTCCTATCGCCTCTTTATTAATTGTGATGATTAACCAAAATAAATCAGCATATTAAGGTTTATTAAAGGTTTTAGGATAGAATAAGAATGTCTCCCTCTTGCGGTGAATATAGAAATTACACACCGTCTATGGCGCCTATGTTATTCAGTTTTATTCTGTAGTTACAAAATACTGTATTATAAACGATTAATAATACGAAGTTGACAGTTAGGCTTATTTAATGATCATAATGCACTTCTTAATTGATTGCTTGGACGCAATGTTAATCTGACTCTAATGATAACTATAATTAATTAAGAAACTCAATTGCCGTTTCTATTTCACTATACTTTTCAAAAGGGTCAGCTGGTAAAATGTTTAAATTATCCAATGCTAATATAAATACTTAATGTGACTGATGCTTTGAATAATGTTCCTAATGTGTAAATTGAATTAAAACTAAATCAATAGAAAATACAAAATACTGACACAATTTATCGATGGATTTTTCTCCAGTCTCAGTTCCTTTGTGTCATTGTTAATGTTTGCTTTTAAGTGTTTCAGCTTTTTCAGTGCCCGATTAGGAGCTAACGGACCAAATTAGGCACTTTATAGCAGGAACAACACTAAATTGCACTGCAGCACTTCTTCCATCCGCCCCGTATAATTCACTTCCACAGAGCTCAACTTTCTGACACAGGCCTTTCATTTATCTGCAAAAACCATCAAACGAATCATATTTACAAGCATCCGTCGCATTATTAGCGACACCTGTCTAACTGCTTCTAAAGCAAATATCTAATCAGTCATACCATGGCAGCAACCCGGTGCATTTAGATATGCAGACCACCTGCAACGGTGATTTATATGGCTTTTAAACATAGTCTTGGAGATAGAAAGGCTGGTATTTCAGAAACGACTGATCTTCTGGGATTTAGGTTTACAGAGAATGGTCCGAACAAGAGAAAATGTCCAGTGAGCGGCAGGTTTCTGGGAGAAAAAAAAATCATGTTGTTGTCAGAGTTCAGAAGGGAACGAGCAGACCGGTCGAGCAGACAGAAAGGCAACACTCGTTCTAACCGAGGTGTGAGAAGAGCATCTCTGAATGCACAACACGTCAAACCTTAAAGCAGATAGGCTACCTCACCAGAAGAGCACATCCAATACCATTCCTGTCAGCTAAGAACAAGCAATCTTCTGCAGGCTTATCAGTAAAAGATCGGGGGAAAAAAACGTTACGTTACCTGGTCTGATCAGTCTCAGTAGGTTGGGGTAAAGTTCATAAACAAAATGCAAGCATCGATCCATCCTGCCTTGTATTAAAAGCTCAGGCTACTGGTGGTGTAATGGTGTATGCGATATTTTATTGGCACAAATGAACACTGTTTAAACTCTGCAGGCTATTTGAGTATTCTTGGGCCATATCCAGTGCTTTCTGATCACAGTGTAGCATCTTCTGATGGTTACTTCCAGCAAGATAATGGGCCATGTCATAAATTTCAAACCATCTCTTGACCAGGACAATGAGTTCACTGTACATAAATGGCCTCCACAGCCACCAGATCTCAATAGCGCACCTTTAATACCGCACCCTTGGCATGGGGATGGAACTCGAGATTCCCATCATTGATGCGCAGCCGACAAATCTGCAGCAAAGCTGTCATGGCAATATGAAACAAAATCTATTCAATTCAATTCAATTTTATTTGTATAGCACATTTTACAACGTAGCATTGTCTCAAAGCAGCTTTACAGTAATACAAGACCTTAAAGGCCAATCCCAAGTTGAGCAAGCCAAGGGTGACAGTGGAAAGGAAAAACTCCCTAAAGTGATGGGAAGAAACCTTGGGAGGACCAAGACTCAACAGGGGACCCATCCTCCATGGGCGGCCTAGATGTTAAGTAAATACTAAATGTATATTAAATCATAGCAAAACTTTTAAAATAAATAATTATTAAAATTTAGCTTAGCAATAGAAAAAAATGTAGGATAATCTAAATCACGAAACAAAATTGATTATATAATGGAGTCCTTGGAGGCACATTGTCTCCTCCTGTCCAACCAATGGAGGGAGTTCCTGCACTCTGGTGGGAGACCTTCGCTGTTGGAGACCATAAGAGTGATGCAGAGCCTGAAGAACCTCCAGTCACGCGATGCCGGAACCAGCACAGAACATTATCTCTGTGGGAAAAGAGAAAATATAGTTATTGCTGGGTTAGGAACACAGAGTCTATTATCCATTGCTGATGTTACTTGTGCAGCATAGGAACTCCGGCAGCATTAACTATAGCAGCATAGTGCACAGAGTGCCCCCACATTGTGTTCAGTAGGGTGTATGGTCACCCAAGAGTGACAGTGCTGGGGCATGGACAGGATCAGATTATCCAGCAGTTCTTAAGGGGTGTTATATATATATATATATTTATATATAAAATATTATATTAATGTTGAAATATCCCCTCGTTTATAATTTTATATACATTCACTTTTTTAGACATATCCAAATTTATCAATTTCACGTGATTCCAAGATTTCAGATACTCGGTCCCACCTTTGGATATAAATGTGTAATACATTGTTTCAGTCCAAACGGAAAGAAGAATAGGATCAAAATTAACAAACTGCATGAAATCCAGCCACTGTGAGAAAAAGACAATCAATAGTCTTTTCAGGACTATTATTTAAACTAGACTGTCTATTCCAGGTGCTTGATCAAAATGACCTCTGAAAATACCTGAACTTTTTACTGGGCGCTTGATCTATGCCCAGTAAAATCTATGATGTATATTGCTAATTTCTCTCACTATGTAATTAATGACTGATTACCTTTTGCTCCAAAAGACTTAACCAACATCATACCATTAATTGCCAGATGTGTTTAAGTGCCAATAAAATCCTAAATCGCTTGTAGAAATGTTATCTTGATTCAATGGATTTAACAGTGAGGAGAAACTTAAAATCAATTATAAATGATCAACTAATTAAATCTGCCAGGAGCTTATGTCAGCACCACTCTCAATGCCTGTTAATATAACCATATTTATTTACCACGAAATGTGTATTTATGTGTAACAGTTCTAAAAGTTTAAAATCTTTAAGTCTGTTTTTTAAACAACAACATCAAATTAGTCACCGAAAGAGACGCTTGTGCAGTAAAGTGTTGCCTCTTACTCATAAAATAATCATACACTGCTCATAAAAATGAGGGGAGATTTTGTTCTAGTTCACCATGGGTGCCCCATCACGAAACCTTTAATAATTCTACTTCAGCTATTATCAATGATATCAAAAAATTTTTCCCATATTGCCCACATATAAGTTTAACCTTGTGTCCAGTTGGTACACTTTATTAATACAGTATATGCCTGTTTGTATGTCTCATTTTCCATCTCTGCTGTGGTTGTGTGTGCACGCGTTCAACGTGTCTCACACCCTTTGCTTTGTAGTACTGAATGTAAGAGGTGAAGAGGAAAACATTGCGATGGCTTGCGGCTGCTGGAAATGGTAAAGACCAGGGAATGTTAAACAAGGCCAAAATAACCACATAATAAACGATGAGATAAGGAACATTCCTTGATAGCTTTGAGTTTTTCACTGCCAGTGTGACCTGAACTATCTGTCTCTAACGTACATATACAATATGTACAAACAATGTAGGTTTTAATAAGAAAGCGTACAGTAATTCTACAGAGTGGTTAAAACCTTAACAATACAGTAGCTGAATCTACGTTGAGTCATGTTAGCATTGGAGCAGAAACCTTTGTTCAGCTCGGAAAACCCTGCAAAACAATCATTTCTGATCGCGACCTGCAGGGGGCGCAGTGACGTGGGTTGCGATGAACACGTTGTGTTTAAGATCAGATTAGCTGCGGGTAGAGACTCAAGCTAACGTCCCTCAAATTAACGGGGTCAAAAAACTCTCTAATAAACAAGCTTTTCTTCGGCTGAATTCAAAACACCCGCAAACCTGGCAAATTCCCACTTTAACCCAGAGCGGTGCTGCAGGATCACCCCTCCATGGCGAACTGAGAGAGGAAACAGTTTCTGCTCTGCCTTTAAAGGTGAGTTAGAGCTTTATTATTTAATGCAATAGACATCGTTTCGCAATATTGTTATTGTTTCATATATATATATATTTTATTTTTAAATCTTAGAACGACGTTAACTCGCTGTCTATGCCTGAACTGCCAGGCCTCCAATCGTTCGACTTGTTTACCATGTACAGAAGGTTAGGTAACAATGGTACATGAATTCAACTAAGGTTAAATAATAATTCAACATAAGCACACTCATATGAGCTAAATAGTACATCAGTACACAAAACATTCATATAATACAAGTTTTTGCTCCGCGTTAAGTTAAATACTAAAAACAATGCCCATGTGCTTGGTACATATTAAACCAAGACACCCATGTTAGAAGAAAATAGTAATGTAACGAAATTCTGCATGAATACTACATTTTTGTAACCAAACCAATAAATGACCAAGATACTAGCATTCCAAAATCAAGTAAAATACTAAATGCTTGGAACTGTTTATAATTATTTAAAAGTAAAACAAAAAAAAAAGTTTTGTATACATTCATTATTATCATAGATCTTATTGTGTAGTTACAATTGTGTAGTCGCTTGGGGTGGTACTTCTGAATTTGACTGCATTGTGTTATTGATACAGTAGTAAACGAATAATGTAGTCATACAAATTATATTTAAAGCTTATCCCTGAAGAAAATATACCCTATGTAACGTGATGTCCTTTTTGTGTAAATTATTACAGAATTACCCTTTAAAAGTTATCCCCTTTTTAGGCATATTTATCTTTAATATCTTGTCTGTTTATAAGCATATTCTGAGCAGGTGGAAAGCCTGAAGTTCAAACCTCCCACCCCTGGGCATGTTGTTACAAATAAAGCCTGGCCTTAACCCAAGCTCTACCCTGAGTGTGCAGAATTTGTGAATTTGCCCCCCTATGTTGGGTGGAGAAGGGTGAAGACGTCGTGTATCACACAGATAACATATCAGAGGTCTGTGCTCAACCCATTCCCGTTAACCCATGCCATGTCTTCACCCGGGTGTTCCCTTACTTCTGTCGTGTGCAGAGTTTGCCGGAACCCTGGTCAAATGAGATGTTTTGGTGATTAAACTTGAACGGCATTCAGAATCAGATAAGTAAATTGCAACCTCCAGTTTTTGTACAGAGGGTGGGTCCTTGCATGCCCTGCATTAATTTGATCCTTGACGGTGTAGTGTTATTAACGGTCATCTTTGAGACTGTGGTCCCAGCTCTCGTCAAGTCTTTGATTAGTTGTTCCTGTATAGTTCAAGGGCTGATTCCTGACCTTGTTCAGAATCATACTTACCCCATGAGGTGAGATCAGTGATGCATACTAATTATTTGTGCCTCAGTCTCAATCTCTCTTTCTCTCTCTCTCTCTCTCTCTATCTCTCTATCCCCCCCTCTCTCTTAGGTTGGCAGGATGGGTGAGGTCGTGCTTCCTTCCATCACTCCAGTGCAGCAGATGGTTGCGTCTGGTACCGGAGCTTTACTGACGTCCATCCTGGGTGAGTATTACATTACAGAGATGTTTCCCTTTCCTTTCCCTTTAAACCTCATCCTTGGGTTTGAGGCTGAACCAGTTAATCTATGAGCTGCCCCTGAACCATAAAGCCCCTGACATTAACCTTGACTGGCATCTGGGTGTTGTTTAGTGGGGCATTTATTAAGAAGCAAATTGGGCAAATGAACACCATCTAGCTAAGAACAAAAAGTAATATTGCGATTATATATTTTTCTTTCAATTTGATTATGCAACTGGTTTTAGAAATAGTCTTCCCAGCAACTTCTTCATGGCTTTCAGATGTTCCGCTCAATTCATGCAGTAGTTCTGGTGCTGCGTCTTTTCTTTAAACACTAAGCTAAAATTCTTCCAGATACCAGATTTAAGTTACTAGTTAATCTAAACCCTAATGCTGAAGACCAAACCATATATTAAACCTTGCATCCTACTTAACTTGGCTATACTTGGTGGCAAAGGGGGTCATCGAACATTTCTGAGATTTACATTGACTTTCAGTCAGACCCCTGTGTTATTTGGCTGAATCTTACTCTGACTACAGGGGCTCACAGTGGTCTCAGTCGGTGGCTCAAGGAAAAGTAAACAGGACAAGAAATACGCAAATGTAACGTGGACATATCACAGTAACACAGCAAAGCCATATATCAGTATGTTAATCAATAAAGATTTTCTTTTATTCCTTAATAATGGATGTCCCACTTGTGTTTTATTTTTCTATTTATTCTGAATTGCTTGATGAAATATTTTCTTTCCGAAGTGCTTGTCACAATGAAGCAGATTTTAAACCTGTAGATTATCTTTTAATATCTAAGAACAATCCCAAACGCAACAAGCCTAGGGCAACAGCGGGAAGGAAAATGCCTAAAGATTATAAGATAACCTTGTTTAGGATTCAGAGAGGAACCAAACCTATTAAAACAGGGCGAAGAATTAAAGATTTTCTAATGAATAATAAAATGAAACAGTATAAAGAGTATAATTCTAACACAGAATATAAAACTTGCATATAACGACAATAGTTAAAATAGAAATCCCATGGAGATACCATTTTCACTTTCCCCACATCTCTTTGTTTCTTGAGGCCTCAGAGGGGCCATTATTTCCATTCTAAAGATTTCATAAATAATATCAAATCGTTTCTCTATAGATTATGCATCTGGCTTGAGCCATTTCTTTGTACCATATTTTCCGCACCATAGGGCGTACCGTATTATAAGGTGCAGTCTCAATTATGGGGTCCATTTCTGTATTGAACCTATACATAAGGCGCACCGTATTATAAGGCGCTATGTTTCTAAAGCGGAGCAGCATTTTCCTCACATTTAGCACATTTAACATTTTTTCAACATTTCGCACTGCCGATTGTAAAATTTAAACTATACATTGAAATACTTAACATACAAATCATCACTAAATATCATCGGCATAGTAGGTTTATCCACGTGAAAGACCGTCATTGTAAAGCAGAAAGTACAGAGCAATTGCAAAGTCTATATAACTTAAATAGAAACAACAAACAGGAAAACGGTACAGCTTAAAACATAGATAGTCTTTCTGAAAATAGTTAAATATTTAATAATTACATGTATATAGTATTTGTCCTAAATATTTTATGTAGGTTTATATTTGACATTTAAATGAAATATTTAGTGATCATTTGTAATGTTAAGTATTTTTTTAGTAAGACGAAAATGCTGGTGTTATTTTACAAATGTTCCGCTTTACAAACAGCGCCCCGTAAAGCGCATGTTAAAACATACGGTCTGCAAAAAAACTAAAAGAAACGAAACAATGATTTTAGTTTAACTTTATTCTACTATTTAACAAAACACTCACATGATTTTTTTAAATCAATCTTCTCCCTCAAATCCATCAAAGCCCTCATCTTCTGTGTCTGAATTGAACAGCTGGGCTATTTCACTATCAAGCACTGCGCTCATCTCGAGGCTGAAGCTGGCTACTTATTCGCAACCTGCGATACGTTTGAAATAAACTGAAGGCACATCGTATTTTTTTTTATAAATTACATATTTTGTTACCCAAGTCTCATACTTTACAGTCACAGTGGTGATTTAACACAGCACGTTCGAATTCCATCATTCTTATGACTGTAAGTCAGCAAAACCGCATCTGCACATAAAATACAGAATGGTGAACGCAGGCTGTCAATAAGGGGCCAACTTGAGCCTCGTCCTCTCATTGTCTGAGTCAGTCTCGTTGCCAGATGGCTCGGACAACAGTTAAAGTAGAAACCTGGTTTACGTACTGTACCTATTATGTCCCTGAGTCAGCTGGAAATGGACCGGCAGATAATGGGGCGGAGCGCTTACCAAAGTATCACAACAATACACAACAATAGATTTTGGAACCCATTACACATATAAGGCGCACCGGATTATAAGGTGCATGTCTGATTTTTCTTATAGTGCGGAAAATACGGTAATTGCTTTTATTGCAGCCGCACTCGATGTTTCAAAAGGGTCATTTGTTTTTGCATTTTCCTGATTTAAATCATGGCTCGTGTTCGACTGGACACAAAACCTGGAACCAAAGTGACTTACAGATTAAGATTGTTTTAAGATAGGACGCCTTGACCTTTGTCTTGGATTTAAAGCTATTTTTTGTTAAATAGTTAATTGTTAAATAGTTTGGATTTTCATTGGATAACGGTTTAGTAAAATCGTTTTTGTTCCCGTCCCACAGTAACGCCGCTGGACGTGGTGAAGATCAGGCTGCAGTCCCAACAGATTCCCTTCTACAAAGGTACAGTGTGAACGGAACTGGTCTCACTGGGAAATCTCATATCTATCATATGTAACTCATGTTTATCCTTTCTAGCCAGTTTATGTTTGTTTATCAGAAGAACTCGAGGCTGTGTTCGCTTTAGACCATAGTTTGGCCTGCTCTTGTGGCTCGAATGTAAACATTAGTTTGTTAACGACAAGTATCTGCCTCTGTGTGTTTATCACGTGTGTGTCCTCAAAAAAAAAGAAAAAAGGCCACACACATTTTTCAGCACGCAGGACTGAACTGAACAAACGAGCAGTGACCAATCGTAACGAATCAGTAAAGAATCAGTAAACAAATCAGTGCTGAGACCCGAGAAAGATGCCCAGACTTTTAAGTGAGACTGTGTCTTTTCCTCCCAAAGAAATGCAGAAAAAAAAATTGGTCACTCCAAACTGGCAGTAGTGTGTTGATTATAAACTTGTGCTGGTCATAAATATAACGATCAATGCCGATAAAACGAATATCCAAACAGTGTACAGTTCATTTCCAGTTTATTTGCCAGTACATCCCCACAAATTGGAGAACAACAGACTGGCTATGGTCAGGTTACTTACCTATAAAGTCACGCCTAATAGGTGATAAAATGGTCAGTAGCTACAGTGTGGCTGTACCTAATAAACTGTCAACTGGCGCCTTTTCTTTCACCGTCAGTATATTAATACTGTTTTTTTTAATATTTGCTTTCAGCGTGAAAATCTGTCGTTTTCATTGCTTTATCACACGATGCAGAAATGGGACGCTGTCGGGTGGGGTCTGATTGGATTATACATTCTTGATTTTGTCGAGTGTATATGTCGGATGCATATCTCAGCGAGAATCTTAATTTATTTTAATTGCAGGGAACTAAAGTTTTTGTATAACCTTTTTAAATAACTGTCTTTTTAAAATACAAGTCAAGTATACTATTTTGAATTGTTATTCTTCATAAACAAAAAGGAATGTTGCAACAGGAAAATGTAAAATCAATAACCTTTAAAAAAAATGGGATTGTGCTCTCTGTATTATGAATTGTGAGCAGAGTGTCTCGTTACACCCCTAGTCCTTTACAAAACTACTCCTTAACCTTAAGGACCTTAAGCAAGGTCCTTAACCCACAACTGCTTGAATTGTAAGAGTGTATGAGTTGTAAGTCGCTCTGGATAAGGGCGTCTGCTAAATGCCGTAAATGCATAACATTACATTATTTTATATATAACAAAGGCCCAGTTTGTTTTGTTCACTAAGTGTCACTTCGAAATTATTTCGTTTTTGGTACATACAAGGTCAATGTAATTAATCTTAGCTGCTCTGATTACTTGAAACTGCCAATAGATAAAGAAACAGCAGCTGTACGTAGGTCTTTATTGCTTACCCAGCCCCCCTTGACTAACGTGTTATACTTATGAATGCATGCACCACACATTTTGTCAAACGGATAGCCCACTATACACTCCCATTATTTGTTGTCATAGCAACTGGGCTAGAGGGTGATCTAAACACTAGGCCTCATTGTCACTTGTGTGTTGCTTTTATTGTTTACATCATATTACAGAAGAATGATAAGTGAAATGTCTGAATGTTTAAAACAATTAAAAAAGTTTTAACTGTGGTTCTTTTAGGACAAAGATAAATAAATATTCAATGTCGATGTTGTCTTTCTTCATTTAGAACAGCCAGGGTTCATATCATATAAGTATAGACTTACAGAACATGAGGGGTATGATATAGAGCAGCATATATGAATGGTAAGAAGAGGCATGCCTGTTGAGTGACCTTTTGGTATGCTATTGCCTTCTCATACTCTGTTATCCCCAATCATCTTATTTTCTTCATTTCCATTTCCTTTCTAGCTCAAGCTTTCCTTCACTCCATCTACTTCCATCCCACAAGCACACTCCCCAACCAACCTGCCAGCAACCCCCACCCTCTCCCCAGTCCCTACAGCCTCTCATCTTGTAGTAGAGGTTTCCATATGCCTGAGAGCGTGAGCTGACTGTCTGATGCTTGCTGTGTTAGACATGAGGTCACAGAGACAATAACCGACGACCACAGGAGCTTACCCTTCTGTTTTTGTTTTCCCTCACCTCTGAAGTGAAGTATTGACTTTTCCCTCAATTACTGTCGCCTTTTGCATTGTCTTCAGATGATGGCTTTATTGAATTTGTAAGCCTTGGTCTAAAATCAGGACACTTTCAGTAAACGTGAGAGGGAGGGACAGAGAGTTGGAGAGTTGATGGGACTGCAGTCTCATTTTACAGGTAAACATGTCAATCCAGTAGAAGAGATGGACTACTTTGCATGGTTTGCTCACTCAGTCTGCATTGCACAGCACTCTCAGAAGCCAAGTCTGCACTCTCTGCTTATTTTGTCCTGCTGTGATAAAGCAACACTATCGACAGCTCAAATGTGGTCATGCCACCCTAGATCCTCTTAGTACAGAAGCACCATAACATCCAACCCAAGGGTTAGAAAAGTAAATGAGAAATCTGTAAGGTTATTATGGCAAGGACGAATGTTTTAAAATGGCAAGGACTGCTCCTACTACAGTGCTGAAGCAGAAACTACAGACCTCAACAGAGGCAAATAGCAATAATGAATTGCAAGTTTATACCAGTGAGGATTCCTGATTAAGGTCATATTTATTCTAGCATCATTTAGTATACCATATCTGCAAAGTACAATTCTAAGTAAGAAAAAGTTAGGACACTATGGAAAATGCATATAAAGAAACACAGGAAAAAATGTGTGTGGTATCAGCTTAAGTCTTAGGAAACCATTAGATTAATTGTTTGTGGTATACTGTGGTATACTGACCATATGTAACATAGTGCTGACGACTTGACTTAAACATTGCTAAAACAATGGTATATCTAAACTAATAATTGCACAGTACAGTACAAAAATCTAGTCTGAACAATGGCCTTTGACAGTGGCCATGCAGATCTTGCAGGACTCACATGCACAAAGGCAATGTAAGAATAGTCCTGCGCTGTAATACCATTAACTGCAGACAGTCCATGGGCAGAAACTTGAGAACCTCTGTATTAGAGGCTTGTCTGTGACAAGTTCGACATAGTCACATTCTCACATTCTCTAGTGGGGGACAGGTCAGGACTGCAAACAGACCAGTACCTGTATCCTCTTGTTCCACAGACATGACTTGAATATGTGTCCAGCATGTGTCTTCGCTTTGTCTTGTAGAAAACTGCATGGGCAAAAGACATGGCATCTTGAAGATCTCTAAAATGTAAGTGTACTTTTTTTGCACAGTAAGGTTTTAAGTGCCATTTGTGAATGTAATTCTTTATTGTGCTGCTTCCCTTGTTGATCCCTTGCTCATGCTGTTCTAGCAGCTATTGCTGTATGGCGGTTCTTGATGCAGTGCCATCTGAAGTATCGAGTATCATAGGCATTCAACTTTAGCGTGTGCCCTTGGTCTTTATGCAGCTAAATTCCTTTAATGATTTAATGATATTATGAACCTTAGAAGGAGAAATATGCAAATCCCTTCCACTATTTCATGGTACATTAATTTTAAACATTACTTTAATATTATCATGCATTAGTTAACAAGCTGGAGATCCTTTATTCATCTTCCACCTCAGAGACTCAGCTTGGATGCTGCTTATGTACCAAATCATGATTTCAATCACCTACTGACATTGACATGCTTGATGCCATATCAATTAGTATCAATATCATAATATGTTTATTAAAAATATATTACTACCTCTACATTGCACTGTCACAACTGATTTGGAATGTGTTGCAGGCCTGAAATGCAGGGATGTATGTTTATTAACAAATGAAATGAAGTTGACCAGACAAAACATGAAATATCTTAGGCTTATACAGTTGAATGGGAACAGTTAACATGTTAACTTTTGTCACACTCCATGTTGGAGTTGAAAAAAAAAAAATCCTTTTCATTGTTTCAGCTGATGACTCTTGTTGGATCCATGTTTTCCTTCAGATCCAACATCTCTGTAAAGTTAGCAAGCACGCAATTTTCGTCGCGAATTCATTTGCATTTTTAATCTGTAGAAAAATGATATCATATTTGTAATTTGTTTGAGGTTTGTTTCACAAAACCAGAATGCTCAGCTATTAAACTAAATAATAATTGGTGTCATATCTGCAGTTTGTTTATTAAAGTTATATACATACTTGAATATGTATGTTTAAGTATGTAAAGAGCAGATAAACAGCAGAAAAACATACAAAGAACACTCAGACTCAAAAACACTACTCTCCTGTGCTTTGGAGATTGTAAGCTTGTTGATAAGGCTGCTGGCATGGTGTTTGTGCAAGTGTGTGTTTGTGTGTTCATGTGTGATGCGCTGTGGCTCAGGTGCAGTCCCAGCTAGCACACACTTCCTAATGAGGTCCCCTGGCATAGAGGCACAGTGCAAACCACAATTATGACGCATATATTTTTATTTTAAAAAAAGTTTGCAACCAACTAGCCCAGCACATTCATTAGTTCATGGTGCACTAGGGAGAAGGACCCAGTTCCTATGTTTAAAATGATCAATTATTGTATAACAATAAAAAAAATAACAAAAAATATACATTTCTGCAAATTAAAACATAAATCAAATATACAGTTAAGCAAACAATAGAAATATTGCCACAAAACTACTTTACGACTTTCAGCTTGATACACGCATTTCTGCATGTGAAATACGTAATAAAATGTGAAAGTAATGCATTAAAACAAACCGAAACTTACAAACACAGTTTGACTCAAATTAAATAGAATAAAAGAAAAAATAATTATATATATATATATATATATATATATATAAGATTTATAAGATCTATTGTAAAAATAAAATATGAAATTGAAGAAAGCCTTTTATCTTTCAAATGAAAAATGAAGTTTACAGTCTTCATTAAAATGGAGTTTCTCACTTTCTCTTTATTGTAAATGTGCCTTTATCTTTAGTACATTAACACTGTACTCACAAGCTACGTTGTTAACCTCAGCTATTAGCTAGTTTAGCCTCTGTGTCCATATTTACATGTACATTTACATTAACAGAATTTAGCAGACGCCCTTATCAAAAGCGACTTACAACTCATACAGTCTTACAAGTCAAGCAGTTGGATCTTGCTTAATCCAACTGTGGCAGCTTGGCAGAGGTGAGATTTGAACCCAGGACCATCAGGTCCAGAGCCCAGTGCCTTAACCGCTAGTCGCCCAAGTTCATATTATGTGTTTGCACTTGACTGCTTGTGTTTTTGTTCCTGCTGACATCTTATTACACATGCCTACAAAAATTACGGAAATCCAAATTAGTTAGACACTAAATGCATTTCTTCGTGCTCTGTCACTCTGGGTAAGATGCAGTAAATATTAATTAAGAATCAGTCAGATGTACACTGCTGCTGAAGACATTACTCAAACCATTTGTTCCACGCTAATAAACATATTTATCTTTGTTATTTCTAGGGTCTAAGGCTACAGGTAATTTGTTTTAATCTTCTTCTTCCCATTCCGAGAACAATTCGCTGCAGGCAGCTATTCAAAAGTCCCATCACACCACAGACAGACTCTAAGTCATAATTTATTTGCCTCCAAGCAGTCATTTTAGGAGTACATTTTAGAATGATGGCAATATTTTTGTGGTCTTAGTAGAAAGCTGAATTCTACAGTCACATGTAGGAATGGATGTGTTTTTAGTTTGAATATTTAGCCTGTGTGTGTAAACTATATTTTACTGAGAGCATTAGTAACTGTACAGTGCTTAATACTACACAATTTTAAAGGATACTGTGGGCGTTGTTGGTATTGAGCTAGTGTTGAAGAACCGACATGCTATTTTCCTATCATACCTTTAATCTATTGAGCATTTTTCTGAGGCACTAAATAATTAACTGTCTGTGAGAGATGATTATATTGATACATCTTGATTTTTGTTCCCTTTGATGATAGCTCAGGTAGACGTAGACATAGATGTTTCCATGACTAAAGTAGTTTGAGCCGCACATCAATTATGAGGAATCATGTGGACTTTTACTTCTTAGAAGCTACAGCCATTACTAGCCTTGTGAAGTAGTTTTTGGAATTCAAATGTGTTCACTTAACACACTTTCTACGCAATTAAGAGTGGTTCTTCAAGGATGAATGAATGAATGCAAATGAGCACAACAAAACGGAAAGTAATTTTGTTGATTGACTTCTGGGTGTAATGGGTGTTGATTGAATCTGGGTGTAAAGAAAAAGTAAGCACTCTCATTAGTGCATATATGACTTTACAATCTGACTGACTTTAAGTCTTTAAGATGCTTTTTTTTACACATATTCAAAATGAATATTTTGAATTAAAAAGTGACATTTCTTTGTTATAATGTCTGTGCACACAAGCATGTAAAGAGAGCATGTAAAGAACAAAATAATGAAGAGTGTTCAAGAGAAAGCAAATCAGAGAGGTATAACTGGACATGCTGTGTTATGCTGAACTCCTCTGGCCTCTGCTCCCCCACGCACCTCCTACTCACAAATTTCTCCCAGAAAGGAAGAAAGAAAGAGATAGAGATAGCAGCCCACGCAGGCAAGCAGAAGCAATATTTCATCATAGCTGAAACTATCCGCCATAAAATGTGACACTGCTGCATCCTGATGCTAGTAAATACCAGCACCATCAAACACTGTTTGTGTTATTGAAGGCAGGACATCTACTAAGTTATATCACATTTGTAATTATGTGCTTTGTCTTAACGACTGCTATGACTAAATGCAACGTCTCCCAGTTAATCACTGTGCCAACTATGAAGCACCACATTAGATGTGTACCAAGAACCAATAATAGAAACATCTATATAAATCACAGTAGTGTACGTCTGCATCCCATTCTGCAGCTTGTAAGCTGCAGTTACATCAGTTACACTCAGATGACTGCTCTCACAACTTGCCTCCTAGAGTCGCTGCCTTCCAACCTTATGTGCTATGACACAATACATCAAACTAATGAGTTTGTAAGCTTTATATTCTCTGTCAAACCGCTATGACATGTACACAGAGTTATAGTTCTTTTGCAACAGTGTGAATGGGTTATGTGTATGATTTGGTTTCACACAAAGAAAGGCGTACAAGAAAAATTGCCTGGCCATGGTGAAAAAGCTTATTGTGTGGCTCAGATTAAATGCACACTATGTGGCTGAATAAATCCAATTTACATTTAATGTAGTCTACTTTTTAGGGTGTACACAATATAAGCACTGTCATGTTAAGTGTTATAAATGCAGATTCTCCACAACCAACTAAACAACACACGATGAGAGGCTGTTCTTTGGTAGTACCTTTCCTTTAAAGGGAGAGGTAAAGGGTTGATAAAATGCGCATATGATAAGCAGACATATATTTACAAATGACACCTATGTGGTAGGTGTACAGTGGTGCTTGAAAGTTTGTAATATTTTAGAAGTTTCTATATTTCTATATTTTCTCGTTTCTAGTTTTTCACGCATATTAAAAGTAGATAAAGAGAACCCAATTTAACAGAATATTAATAGTATTTTTTATTCATTCATTCACTTTCTTATCTGCTTGATCTGGGACAGGGTCAGGGGGTGCACATCCCATTCCTCTTTACAGAATAGCTTCAAATCTGGCTTCTACAATATTTCTATTGGATTATGGTCAGGACTTGTGAGTTGTGAGTCATTTGTTTATCTTTATCTATGTTAAGAACCTGTTTAATCATTTGGTTATATACTCCCCGAACAAAAAAGTAAGGTTCCTGCAGATGGCCATAAATACCGGGTGTGTATATATAAAATACGTATTATCATATGGATCTACCAAGACTGGAAAGATAACCCAGACTACAGGACATTTTCGTCGGAATTTGTGAAAGCATTACAGGTACATAATAATTACATTTCAGTCACACTGATTATTTTTTTGTTCAGTGAATATATATATATATATATATATATATATATATATATATATATATACACACAATATATTACAGTATATTCATATTGGCTGCTATGTACTTCCAATGGA